>JANIJG010016970.1:0-111693 GCA_024611175.1 Megaceryle torquata
GGCGGCGGCGGGGGGAGGACGGCGGCGGCGGGGATGGGGGCTCCGGGCGGCGCGGCCCTCGGCCCCGGCGCTCTGCCGCGGCGCTGAGCCCCCCCCCCCCGCCTGCGCGGTGCCGCCGAGGAAGAGGAGAAGGGGGAGGAAGGACCCGATGGCGAACAGCAGCGAGCTGGGGAGTAGCAGCAGCCCGCACCTGCCCAGCGCCGGCGGCCTGCTGAGCGCCTCCGGGCTGAAGCTGGCTACCCTGGGCTTGATCCTCTGCGTGAGCTTGGCGGGCAACGTGCTCTTCGCCTGGCTCATCCTCAAGGACCGGCACCTGCACCGCGCCCCGTACTACCTGCTGCTGGACCTCTGCCTGGCCGACGGGCTCCGCTCGCTGGCCTGCTTCCCCTTCGTCATGCTGTCGGTGCGCAGCGGGGCCGCCTGGCCCCACGGGCCCCTCAGCTGCAAGGTGCTGGCCTTCCTGGCTGTGCTCTTTTGCTTCCACGCCGCCTTCCTGCTCTTCTGCGTGGGGGTCACGCGCTACATGGCCATCGCCCACCACCGCTTCTACGCCAAGCGCATGACGGGCTGGACCTGCCTGGCAGTGGTGTGCATGGTGTGGACCCTTTCCATGGCCATGGCCTTTCCCCCAGTCTTCGACGTGGGCACCTACAAGTTCATCCGGGAGGAGGAGCAGTGCATCTTTGAGCACCGCTACGTCAAGGCCAACGACACGCTGGGCTTCATGCTCATGCTGGCAGCTGTCATTGCTGCCACCCACCTGGTCTACATCAAGCTGCTCTTCTTCATTCATGGCCACCGTAAGATGAAGCCGGCCCAGCTGGTACCGGCCATCAGCCAGAACTGGACCTTCCATGGGCCGGGAGCTACTGGCCAAGCAGCTGCGAACTGGACGGCTGGCTTTGGCAGGGGGCCCACGCCACCCACCCTCGTGGGCATAAGGCAGGCCACCCACAGCCAAATCAAGAGGCTGCTGGTGCTCGAGGAGTTTAAGATGGAAAAAAGGCTCTGCAAGATGTTCTACATGATCACCTTGCTCTTCCTGCTCCTCTGGTCCCCCTACATTGTGGCCTGCTATCTGCGGGTCTTCATTAAGGCCAGCTCCATCCCCCAGGTCTACCTGACCACCTCCGTCTGGATGACATTTGCCCAGGCAGGGGTCAACCCCATCCTCTGCTTCATCTTCAACAAGGAGCTCAGGGTCTGTCTCCGAGCCCACTTCCCATGCTGCCAAAGCATCCAGAGCACCCAGGGCACCATCCTTTGCGATCTCAAGAGCTTTGGGATGTAGGGGAGCTTTGCTCTTCCTAAAAAAAAGAAAGATGGATATAATTTTCCATGTTTCTGCATATGATCTCAAGAGAGTGTGACCTGTGGGGGACATACTAAACCACCACCCAGCACCCAAACCTTAGGCTGTAAGAAGCTATTTTATTTATTTTTCTATATTTTGCGTATGTTCTCTTCAGAACATAAAAGGTTGCTGTCTATGGGAACAGGTACTTGAGCAGAACACCCCCAAACTTTAGGCAGTAAGAAGCTGTTTTTCTTTGTGATTGTGTGGTTTTTAAAAACAAAACAGGGCTCCAAGTTTCTGGTCTTGCTTCTAATGTTTCTAGACATGATTCCAACAGATACGGATTAAGGCCATGACATCTTTTTTTGTTTCCCTATTCCTGTCTGTTTTGATAAAGGCTTAACAATTTTACTCATGTAATATTTGATAATGGCCAAGACAATTTTATACTAAAGTTATTTTTGATGACCTCAACAAGGTGTTGTTTTATTATTATTTGATTTAAAGTGAAGAACAAGAAGAGGACGTTCCTTAATGTGGTCAGAAGTCAGTTTTTGGTGGGAGCTGTTGGGTTCATTCATTCTCAAACGGTTTGAGTATTTGAAGCAGTTACTTATAACTTTTGCTTGACATGCAAACAGTGTAGAACAAATTTCAATTTTCTCATTGCACTATTCATTTGGTAATATTTCAGAACTATTTGTGAAACGTGATTTTAAAATACCAACTTTAAAAATAACCAACTATAACAGTTTTTAAAACCTAGATTGAAATTCATATTTTACTGCCTTTATAGGAAGTTATCTACAAACCTGGGTAATACTTGTACATTTTGACTGTTTTCTTTAATAAAATATTGAAAACCTTTACTGTATGTAATTGTTTCAGAATGGCAGCATTCTGCTTTGCTAACAAATAACTTGTGTATGTGGAAGGTTGTATGTCTTGTGTCTGAGTAGATTTCACAGCTGAGGTTATTATGGACAAGCACAATCCTTATTTGCTGTTAGATCTCAATTTAGGTGTTTATACCAATAAAAGTGACTAAAGCTATTTTTAAGAAGACTTAAGTTCATGACGGACAACAGGTTTAAATAGCACAATTCTTTGTGTGTACTGAAACCAAATTGCTGGTTTAGCTAATGGCTCCTCTGTCAGAGATAGAAAAGAAGGTGTAATTGGTGATGGCTAATTGTAGTTGGCAGAGCAGTTGAACATGGTGGCTTGGTTAACACTGTACCCATTTGTAAACTATATTCTTAACAGGTAATTTACATTCAAGCATGGCATTTTAACCTGCTTTATTGTTCTGCAAAAACATCTCTAAAAGTATAACAACTGGCAGCCTGATGGCAGGATCCTGACACAACTTTATAGCCATCCCAGAGGAAGCTGTCCCTGACGTGCTTTTTCCTCATGTAACATTTGTCGAACGTTGATCATCACAGCACAGGAGCAAGTTGCACACAAAATGACAGAGATAAGCTCAATTTCCAGGAAGAAATCTGGGTCTGTGCTAAGAGTATTTCTGTAGAGAGTAGTCTAAAGTTGGAGACAGTTGTCCTGACTGAAGTGAGCACAGAAGAGACATGCATGACAGATCAGAAGAGGGCTAAAGTGTCAGCTTCAGATTTAGGCAGGGAATGAAATGAGGTGGGGCTTCTGGGTTGGTTTAATATCTTGCTTTCCACCCCAACTCAAGACCTGAACACCAGAGAGGCAACATTTCTTAAAGTGCATAGGAAGTTTGCAATTTGAGCTTTCAGTATAGCTACAGAGGAGGTAGGCAGGAGGAAGATGGAGGTGGGCAGGTACTGCCAGAGCTCTAGGATAAGAAATATGACCGTGGATGGGGTGTCTTGAAAGCAGAGTGAGACATAATGATATTTTCCCAAGCTGTTTGAAAATAATAATTTCCAGAGCTGTTTGAAAACTCATCTGGGTACAGAAGGAAAGCTGTCAAGAACTTCAGATCACAGCAGAAGTTGCTATCAGTGCTAATTATATTTTTGTCCTCAAAAACAAGATCATAGCTTAGTGAATCTTAAAGAGTAATGGGGTAGGGTTGTGTTGCAGAGGCTTGGGGCAAAGCATTGATGCTGTTGCTGGGAACTGTGTTCTGAGTATACCTTACATGCCTGTTTTACGCTTGGGTCTGGGTTTCAGGCAGGGTTACAACTTCTTCAGAACCTTATTTCCTTAAAACTTGAGAAGCTTCCAATGTAGGGGCCTAGAACTGTGATGTCTAACTCAGATCTTGCCTTCTTTTTCCTAATCCTGCTGCCACCCAAGTCAATGTTTTCCTTCTCTTACTCTATTAAAAATGCCTGATATTTTGGCATCCCTCTCTCTCTTCCAGGCTATAAGTAGTACGGTTATGATTCTATTTAAACCACAGAGATGGGAGAATAGTTATTTTAAAACCTCCTTAAAAGCTGCAAAGACCAGATTTTTTCACTTCTAGAAAAATTAAGCACAAGTTGTAGAGTCAATCATATATGCGGGGGATGAAAAATCACCTTAAGGTGACCTAATGGTTTTATTTAGAATTGGCTTATCAAGCCATACTGCTGTATTGAGTGCCAGTCTCTGTGCATAGAATCATAGAACGTTTTGGGTTGGAAGGGACCTTTAAAGGTCATCTGGTCCAACCCCAAGGCATCCCCCATCTCAGCAATGCTCTTGCTACATGGGTGAGTCCAGTTCTTACGCACTGGAAAGAGCAGATGCTTTGCTATCACCCACCAGTAGCAACCAGACCTGGTCTTGCTGCAGCAAAAGGATACCAAAAAAAAGTTCAAAAACATTATCTGCATACCATGCCTTTTGCTTGCATGTAGCTTCCAGGTCTGTCTCAGCACTGCTGATGTATTCTGAGGGCAGAATCAGCACTGCTGGAAGTTAATTTTATATTTTAGGTACTTGTAATATCTGGCAGATTATTATCTTGGCCATGCTAGTACAAAGGAAAGTGAATTCCAGTAGCTTTAGTTCAGGATTTAGATGGGTGTTCTACAATAGGGCTTCACTCCAGAAAATGTGAAACTAAATATCAAAGGACAGACACATGGTAGAAAATGAAACAGTACTTGGTGCCAGCACACCTACAAACACCACTTTGCAAGTCTATCCTGCTGGCTGAGAATGCACCAAGAAAGTACGAAAAAACAGAAAGGACTGGAGAGGCACCAGAGGGTAAACACTCCTTCTGAAATCTGAGAAAAGAAAGTTGCAAAAAAACTCCAACATTTCCAAAGCACAGCATTAACACGTTGTCACAGCATCCTGCACTCTGCCTATGGGGAAAGCGGGTCACAGAGATTAAACGCTTTGACCAAGATCAGAGAAGGGGTGTCAGAGAGGATGAAAACCTGCTCTGGATAACACAATTAGAGAAATAATATTAAGGCAGAATGGGGTGAGCACAGGGAGCCCTCGCTGATGCTGTGTGGCATGGCTGTAAGTCTCCATACCCCTAACTTCCCAGCAAAAGAAAAAAAAAAAAACAGAGGGCTGCTGGTCTCGCTCAGAAGTGCTAACGGCCAAGACTCAGTGAGATCTGAGTGTTAAGAATTCCCATGTCCACGTGAGAAGCTATTGCAGCTTGTTGTGCAAGTCCTTGGCTCACTTACAAAAACTCAGATGGTCTGAACCCCTCTCCTGATCCCTGCTGACCAAAATGCAAAGAACTTGGAGGGTTTGGTGAGCTGCACGGCAGTGGGGCATTCGCAGCTCTTCCATCTAACTGTGCTTGACCAGAATATAGATCGAGTCTTCTCTATCCCTCCAGGCAGCTGCATGATAGTTTCCCATATTCTGGGCCACACGAGTGCTGAGTATCACAGGAAATACCAGCATCATCTCCCCTAGAGATTCTCTGCAGTCTGGCTCAGAGGTCACAGCGTGCTTGTTTTTGCATATCTGTGGTGAAGAACTTCACTGAGGGCTGCTCTGGAAAAATCTGGATTGCTGCTGGCATCTTCACTCATTCACCAGGTATTTAACACATTCCTTGCAAAATGTTCCCAGTCCAAATCTTAAGTGAGGAGAGGTTTTTTTATCATAAACTTAAATGTCAGGCCAGCTTGAAAAATGACACTGTTCTGAAGTCTCAAGAAGTAGTGGCAATGACCATTTACAGCGATCAACACTTGGGAGTGCTGTGGGGTGCTACTAGTTCTGCTCTTAGATTTAGAAAGTTTCCTAGGAAAGGGGATGAAATATTTGGCCCCAGCGAATTACCAGTGGTCGTGCTGGAGGTGGAGGATGAGCAGGGGAATGCATAGCCCACAGGCTGTCATCATTTGCTTTTCCAGTACCAGGTCTGCACCACAGGAGACAAAGCTGCCTCCCAGAATGGTGCGAAGCCAGCAGCCTTGAGAAAAAGGTCAGGAATTTGGCTTAGTCTGATAGTAACAATTCTTTCCTGGGGCTCTACCTGGATGTGATACAGCTACACCTCCACTGCCATATGCTGCGGGACTGCCCTGGGACATGTTGTGCTGAGCTCAGAGGAGAACAAAGCTGGCATTTTCCCTCTCTTCCCAGAAAAGGATGCGTGGAGTTTCGCTGGACCTCTGCCACTTGCCCCACACAGTTAAGCACCATCACCTTGCTCCTTTGTAGCACCTGCACTTGCTCAGGATTGCCAACAAACTACCCCAAGAGAAATGGCTTTGGACAAACACGTATTGGCATAATGTGATGTTAAGCATTTCAAAGCACTTCATTAACTTAGGCTGCAGATTAGATGATTCTGTGCAGTATCAGAATACCCCAGAAACCTCATTAGATATTTGCTGTAAATCAAAGAATTATTAGAAACATGTCTGGGGAGCTGTTTTCTAATACAGGTCCCCTAAAATCCTCAATTTTAGCACAGCTTCCTTTACAGTTGCTCAAAACACTGCACAGGCTACTATTAACTCTCTTGTGATACCAGGAAGCATCTCCTATGCTGTGGTATTCTTAAGCTTCCGAATATTAGAAAGCATACAACATCTCAAAGAAGCAGAGCCATCAGAGAAAGACTGTCTGTGAAGATGATCTCTTAAAAGCTGGTGAAGAGTTGTGCTGGGCTGGGGCTGCGCCGATGGAAGTCTTACCCCAAACCTCCTTTTATACTGGTGACCTCTGATGCCACATTCATGAAAGACCTTGTGTGGAGTAAATCCTTACTCATCCATCATTTGTAGAACTGGTGACCAAGAGCTGATTTTCCAACAGGCCTGACATCTCTGGTGTTCTGGCTTTCCCAAGAGCTGATGATGCTGAGCATCTCTGAGCTTATTTTCGCTTGGTACAAGTCATTAACTGCCCTACACCTCAGCCCTTTATCTGAAAAATGATTAATTATTCACCTTTGTCAAGCAGAGAACTACTGATGGCAAGAGCAGAGCATTATCACTGGTGAACAATTGCTGACTACATAAGCTTTCATCACTTAACTTTAAAGTCAAGCTAAGCCTTTAATGCAAGCTGTTGCATTTCTGTATTTCTATTCATGTTTAATGACCTCGGTACTTGCACTCTGTCTTTGATCTTGTGAGTCATGCATGGTTGTACTGTGGATGTATTTATCGGAAAGCCACTTTCTTCAGGGCCACATTTTTCACCTCTACTGTGACCAGGTTGATAGCGCAAAGCGCTTTGTGTAGGAGGCTTTCAAGTTCAAAGCTAGTCTTGCAAGGGCACAGGGGAGCTGTGAAGTCCCAGTTAATTTTAGGCAGTCATCACAGCGCTAATGGAAATTAAGCGATCGCCCGGTGAAGAAGGAGCCTGTCCCAAAGTTTCCGAATGTTATTTACTGGTGTGTCATTAAGAAAAAAATAAATAATCCTGTGTTTGTTTGAGGATGATTAACCATTGGAACAAATCATTCAGGGAAGGAAAAAAAAAAAAAAAGGATCCTCCATCTGCAAGATGTGCAGCATGAGCCTGCGTCTGCCCACGGCACACCTGCCCCCAGAGCCTGCTGCCTGCCCAGCCGGGGTCCCTGTGCCAGGCTCTGGGGCTTGGCCCAGGCACACAGGGAGAAAAAGCAATCAGAAACACCAGTAAACAGCACCAGAACCTGCTCTCTCTCACAGTGATTCACTCTTTCCTTTTGCTAACTGTTTTACAACACCTGCTTTATCATAGCTTATAAATACCAGTGCTTGCATGTCTCAGGAATTTTAGCAGAGGTAGAGATGAAATGGCTTCATCATTAAAAAAATAATAAAAAAAATAAAATCCAGAGGAAAACAGGAAGATTCAGAAGGAATGGCTGAAGTCTGGGTGCTCTCTGACAGTGAGAGAAAGAGGAATGATTTAGTGGAATATTTCCTCACTCCATCAAACTACTCAATCTGTCCCCATCTGTCACCAACTGCTTGCACGAGGGTGATGGAAGGGAAACTGTTGAGTAGCTTGATAGTCAAGTAAATCAATTGGGCTTTTTCCTTTTGCTTCCTCATTAGGCCTTGCACAATCACACTGCA
Source organism: Megaceryle torquata (assembly GCA_024611175.1). Classification (NCBI taxonomy): domain Eukaryota; kingdom Metazoa; phylum Chordata; class Aves; order Coraciiformes; family Cerylidae; genus Megaceryle; species Megaceryle torquata. The sequence goes on from JANIJG010016970.1 coordinate 7,780, forward strand.
CAGCATGTCCCCCAGCATGTTGCACCGAGGGTGAGGGAGGAGAGGGGATGGTCCCCTGGGTGCCATGGGGCTGCAGTGGCCCCAGGGCAAAGGGACCAGTGCTGGGTGCCCATGGGGCCGAGCTGCCCCAGGGAGCGAGCTCCGTCAGAGCTGCAGAAGACATCTGGGTGTGGAGGAAGGCGAATGAACGTGCAATATGTTCAGCCAAGCTGCAGTGTGACTAAAGGGGGAGAACGTGGGCATCTGAGCCAAGGAACCAACAGAACTGCAGACAGAGGTAAAGCTTAGAGCCATGGTGTGACAGCAAGGAGGGACACATTTATGCTGAGCATCAACTAAGAGCTTTCCAGCAGGGAAAGGATGCTGCAGAAGCCAGGCTCTGCAGGACCTGCTCACAGTGCTGCCAGGGGGGACAGAGGTCTCACCACTAATTTTCCTCCCCAAACAGATCCTAAACTCTCATCCAGACAGCTATTTTCTTACTCTCCTTTTACGCAATATCTGCCTGAGCCTAAGTGCTGATGTGAACCACATCCAAATAGTTGAAGGCTCTGTTGCAATGTGTGAAAGGTTTGTTAGAGATTTTGGGGAGCTTAATGAAACAAGGGCAGGGAGAGAGTTGAAATTATGACACCACTACAGTCAGGAAGTTTGGCCACTGAATTTGAAGGGGTCAGACACCTTCCTGTCAAGGTTTCACCCATGTGAGAGAAAAACTTGGGGAGAGAAAGAAAAATAATAATAATAATAAAAAAATCTACTAATTTGACAGGATGCAGTGAAATTTTCAGCAAGAGTGAGCATGCTTGCAGCTGCCTTGCCAGTGCATCTCCCTGAGCTGGCCTTTTTGGCAGGTCCCATGGAAGCAGTTTAGAGATGTGCTCTGCTGCCTGGGTTCTAGACTAGCCTAGAGAAGTAACTAAATGGTGAGCCCAGCGTCTCACCCCTTGAAATTAATAGCAGCTTTACTGGGTTGTGAACACTTTGCAGCAAAAGCTGCAGCTGCCTGTTTGTGCTGGAAAAGCCCACAAATGTCTGCATGAAGTGACATAAGTGAACTCACATGTACAAGAGAAAAAGTAAATAAATAAAGCTCAGCCCGACTCGCTTGGTTGCAAACAGTCCATGTTTTCAGGCTGCTTCTGAACCGCATTACAGCCTTGGGATTTACAAAGCTGCATTACATTTAAAATCAGATTTAATCCCTTCCATGTGTTGTGATGCCGTGGTAGAGGCACGGCACCGGGTTTGCTGGGTTTCTCGATGCCTGGGTGGGATTCCCAGCCCAGGAAGAGATTTGCTGCCCACACAGTGCAACGCAGAGCCCCACAGGGGTCCCTGCATTCGTGTCTGTGGGGTGCTGGCAGGGACACAACTACAGCCCATTCTTCCCACTCTGCCTGCTGGGACACAGTGCAGGGACAGTTATACATCCCAGGACAGCTCAGGCTGCAGCAACGTACAGCATGATGTACATGTGCTTTATCTAGTCTAAGATTCGTCACCTCCTGGGGACAGGGACATGCCTGTAACACGCTGATATCTGATGCCACAGTACAAAGGAGCATCAATCTGGGATGCTCTGGGCACTCCTGGTGCACAATTAACATGTACTCAGCTTCCCAGACAAATTGGGGTTTGCAGAGACTTTCTATCATTTTTACCTGGTGCATGCATTCTTTTTTTGTGCCATACTAGGCCGTCTTATGCTCAGAGCTTTGGGAAACCCCCACCATGGGGGTGTTTACAAGTGTGCTGTATGGTTCTACTGCTCATCCCTCCACTCCTGTGCTGTATTCCTTGCCACGTATCATGCTGCCATCCACCCTCCCTTCAGTGCACCAGGCTTACTCAGCTTCAGCCCTTCACATTCAGCCTTTCCCCACCCCAGTGACCAGGCAGTGTGGCTGAAAGGCTACCAACATCCTCTGATGTGGCTGAATCATACGGAGTAATCTGTCCTGCCAAAGCATTGAGAGGTATCCTACTGCAGTGGGCTGACTCTGCACGACCTCAGGACTCCCCTTGAGAAATGATAGGTGATCTGCTGTACGTTTGATGTGCATTAAACTCATCTCCATTCCTGTGCTCAGAATTATTGATTAGCCTACCAGCTGTACCCCCATTGGTTTGGCATTTTATAGAAATGGAATAGAGAAAGGCACATTGATTTTGCTATTGTTAACATCCTCTTGTATTTGTGCAGTCTTTTCTCTTCCTGCAATTTTCTAATTCCTTCTGGAAAACATGTTACACATTGTCAAGATCAAATTCCTGAGACATCTTGTTTAAATCAAGGGATTCTTAGCACCTTCTGTTTCTTTTGAATATCCATCTGTGCAGTAATAACAAACCAGAGAGCTACTGCAGCAGGGGGAAGCATCAGCAAGGACCTCAGCCTATGGTCATACTTGCTGTTATCACACATCATTGCAGTACATCGTGCTGATGAGGCAAATCAGCAAAGTACCTCTTCACAAGGTATGCTTTAATTTTCCAAGACACTAGAGGTTTAGAATAACAACAAGTCTAAAATTTTCCAGTTTATCTACAAAGCAATAAAACCATCCCTGAAACATGTTTCTTACCTTATAGCTCTCCATACAACCATGTGTTGCTCCATATTATCCTTCCCACCACAACAACCTTCAGCCTTACTTACATGGCCCTCTTTTCAGCTAATCCTCTTCTAAAATGAGGTTTGTGGTAGGGTAACCGGTCTCCTGGGTAAGCACCCATGCAGATCTGAGTCCCACTTGCCACACAACAGGAGAATTTATCTTGTGTCACCTCCTCACTCAAAGACTTTTTAGCTGCTTTTCTTTTTTTGTTTTTAAAGTGACCAAATTTCCCAGGGGGGAATTGTGGGCAGGAGGATGCAGATGAGGCTGAGCTTCAGCTGGGTTTTCTCCAGTTCAGCATCAGAGCTTTCCCTCCAGGCTTACAGGTGCATTCTTGCTCAGCCATCTGTGCACCCACAAACATGAAACACCTTGCTTCACCTTTCCTAATAAGCATGTAATCAAATTAAGGCAGCAACCCATTATATGTGGTGGTGTCCTTTCCTGAAATCCCTCTGTGCTAATCCAGTATCTGGTAATAAACACGGACACTTTTACAGTTTGGTGTGATATCATCATTATTCTATAGCATAGCTGCAATATAAATATTAATATAATATTAAAAATTGATGTGCATATTGCTATTAATAATTAACAATAGTACTCCAATATTAATAAAATTAAACCAAACGTTGGCACAGATCTCCTAAGTGGAGTGAATAAAGGAAAGCATTTTAACCAGGCTCTCTCTGAACAAGCTACATGCACTGGAGAATGAGTCTTCTGCTTTCACAGAGGTGTTTCCACGTCTGCATGGGTTTTGTTCTCTTTTCTCATCACATTTCTCTTTGCAAGGGCCTGACCACTTCCCTTCCTCCCAAGCAGGCGAGGAAGCTCTTCTTGGGATGGGATTATTGCCAGGGTGATGCTGAGGCAAACTGAGCAGCACAGGGGGGCTGCAGAAAATCTTTCCTAGCAGAGTTGGCTCCAGGTTGGCCACCTTCCATCATTTATGTCAAGTCCAGTTTGCTGAGCCCCTCAAGTCAAAATCTGGCTCCATAGAAAAGCAGAGGGGTACACATGGCCTCTTATGGTTTGAAATCCTTCTTTTGGTCACTGGTTTACCTGTCATCACTGTAAAACAAAGGTGAAGGGCTTTTTTTTTTTCCCCCTTCCACTGCAGATAGAAATGAAAGGCACTTTGCAAGTGTGCTTGGGTTAGGAAATCTCCCCTAGGATGGGAGAAAAGATAATTGATTAGGACAGAGTTTATGAAAGAATTGGGATGCAAAAGCTTAATCTTCCTTCCAAAATGATCTCTCAAATCAACTAACCTTCATTGTGAGTGTCAATTAATGAGAATTAAATTACTAAAAAGGGAACCGTAATCATGATTGCCAAGTGAATTTAGTGGGGATGTAGGACGGGGAGGTTTTGCCTGCAGCTCTTCTACGTCAGCAGCCACTCTCTGGTGGCAGCAGGGAATGTGTGAAGAAACCCCTCAAGGGCAAGCACAGGATGATGGCTCTCTCAAAGAAGCACCTTCCTGAAATCCTGTCCAGGAGCATGTGCAGGACACGGGTGCATCCACCACCTATTGATGGTGTGAACTTTGAGCTCCTGTAATTGGAGCTGCTCTCATTACCCAGATAAATGCCTAATCCCACAAGGTAATTGGCACAAATTACAACTACAGTTGCACTGCTCTCGTCTGATAAACCCTCTTAGGAGTTCAGTTTGGCAGGTCTAAGGCAGACAGCAGACATAACTGTCCACTCATTTGCAGTGATATAAACCAGCATTGTTACTTTCACTGGAGTCACTGGTGATTTATGCCAGTGGCAGATGAGAAGCTGTACTGGTGTTTCCTGCTATAGTTCATCATTCTGAGCACCATGATGATGTACTTGGGTAAGAATGAATGGAGCAAGAGATAGGACACATACACGTTTTGGCTGCATCTGTTTTCCTTCTTGATTTTCCCTTTGAGTGTAAATTGAAGTCCTTGGTATTAAGCTGATTTTATAGTGATAGACAGAAGAGCAACCCCCAGGCTCCTAGTGTGTCCCTCCTCTGAGACTCACACTGTGTTGGTGAAAAGTGTGTTTGGGGAGCCCCACTATTAAGTGACAGAAGTAGGATCAGGTCTTGGGCTTGTTTTATATCCAGAATATGTGAATTTCTGCAGTGCTCCCATGTCATTGCATTAGCATGGGAAGGAGCTGGTCTCTTACCAGCACAATGCAGCCCTTGGGGTTAGCTCTGAGTCCTTCTAAGGCTTCAGATCTAATACAGGCACTTTGTATCTGATCAAATTAATGCAAACTACATAAAATTATTGTTGGGGGGGCACCTTGGGCTGTTTTAATTTTTTTCTTTCTACAGGACCCAAATCTGTTGTCTCTGGCACCACTGCAAAGGGTGAAGCAAAATATATAGACTGGGATTGAGCTGTTTTAAGCCAGGGAGATACAAGCTTATCTCTGAAGACATTTAGTTTTCTAACATGTGCTGGATCCACAAGGATCTGGCAAAATAACAAGTCCAATTATTCCTTTCTGTCTCCTCAGGGAGGCTGTGGAGCTCAATGGAAGATACCTGGTAAATTCACTGGGATATTTCTCTTTTTCTCTAAGAAATACAGGTGTTTGCCTTAATAGAAGCATGCTAACTTCTCATCCCTCACCCCCATCGTCATCAGCAGCAATGCACTGATTGTTGAAAGATGAATGACTTCACTTTTCCCATTCCAGCATATGTTTGCATGTCTGAGAGCAAGAAACGTGTGAAACTCACACAAACTATTGGAATTCCAGCTCCAGAGACTGACAAGTAAATATGAAGTTGTACAGTACTTCATAGAAAACCCACCAATTTTACGTTTGCTGGGCTAAAAGTTGATCCTTTGAGGCACGTGCCAAGAAAAACCTCTCATATTAGCTACACCAAGATTTCTCCACCATCTAAGACTGGAGTTTGGTTGAGGGCTTTGTGCCTTGTAAACTGCTGAGTTTCCCTAAAAGCAGCCAGAGGTAGATAATTTTTCACTAAGCTATTCATCAGGAACTCCAAGAGCCTGGGTGAATCAAGTATGTGATAAGCATTACACTGAATAAAAATGGAAAAACACAATGACAAAATAATGTTATAATATTAAAATAAATCAAATAATATACTGACATCATTCTGATACAGAATTTTTACACAGCAAATTTGATACATATACAAGAAGTCAGGCAGCCCATTACAATAAACTTCAGCTTTCCTTTTTAAACATAAACTACATCTTAATACATGGTTTGAGATGATCAGGTAGTTTTACACCAACTCAAGTAACAACAACTTCTTTTCATCTCAGAAATACTAAAATAACTAAATCTTTTAATGCTTTGAATATTGAAATGCTTTGGTTCCACCTGCCAGTGTCGAAACTACATCTATTGGTTAAACTTTTACCCTAGGGATGCGCCTAACTTACAAATACAGTTATATCAATAAAGATATGAAATGTAAATACAGCTTTTTGGCAACCATCATATGTTTCACATTACAGAATTATTCAACTCTCAGTTTGATTTAGGCATTCCAAAGTGTAAAAAAAAAAGTGGCCAAAATTTTCCAAAACTGCCAATAATGTCAGATGTTTTCATTCTGGGGTTAAGCTGGAACCATGAAGACCATGAGATGGTTCAGAAATCATTAAGCTCCTACCGTCAGGAAGCAGTATTGCTTTAGCAGATGCCACTGTGCTCACCCCACAATGAAAGCATCTGCCACTGTGAGTCCCTCCTGAAAACCTTGGCCACTACAGCACAGTATCTCATCTTCAGTTTTAATGTTGGTGAGGCAGGAAAGTATGGAAAAGGGTTTCCCCTGGCAAGTACCTTGTTCATCACAATAACAAGAAAAAAAAAAATCAAGTGGCTCTTTCTAGTGCAGAACAGCTCCTGCTAAAAAAAGACATCTTCTTTTCTGAAGTCCGGTAAACATTTGAATTTGCTGGGAGAAGTCCGTACACAGGCCAGGCCAGGGAGACACGGGCAGGTGTGGTGCATCCGCCGCCCAGAGAAGGGAACCTAGGGACAGAGAGCACAGACGTCAGGGACAGGGAGCACAGCAGTGCTGATGCTTGGGGGGAGGGATTTGGACGGATATTGGATGGATAGTGGGAACACAGGGAATGCCACATGCTTCCCTCCATGGCAGGAGATCCCCATGAGCTGCTGCACAGGGTCTGCAGAGCAGATGGCAAAGCCAGCCCCATTGCTTTTCCCAGTCAAGCCACAGTTAAGAGCAAACTGTAACAGTCCATGCTGCTGTGTAAATCTACATCTGTAACATGTTTTTCTCCATATACTCCCATTTGATAAAGCAATCTGTTGTGAAACCACACTGGGCCATTAGCATCACGTTTTGGTGGTGTTCACTCTACAGGGGCTTCTGCTCACCCCAGTTCCTGTGTTGTAATACAGCACACAGCAGCCTGTCAACCACAGGACCTAGGGACTGCAGGATCCCGTGGTAGTTCAGGCTGGGAGGGATCTCTGGAGGTCATCTTTCCCGAGCACTCTGAGCAAAACCCTTTTCACCACAGGGCAGAGGGTTTTCATTTCATCCCACCCACCTCCAGCCACGCTGTGTTGCGGGGAGCAGAAATACTGGCTGCATTAAACAAGCGTAACTGTGCCATGATGTGCACGTGCACTGATGCTCTTTAACAACTTGATCACAAGCTCTATCTTTTATGGAAGCCATGCCTCCACCAGCACATGAGCCAAGGAGGACAGGGTAGCTGGGAGCTGTGGTGCTGCTGGCCGGCAGCATGCGCTGAGCATCCAGCAGGATGCAGCAAGGGAAGAGCAGAGGTACAAAGCTACTGCTTCCAGCCAGGCAGGCAACACCAATTCCATCATTTCCAGATTCCTGCGTGTTTTAAGCTCATGATTTGAATATTCCATGATTGTTTTGTGTCAGTGGGCAAACTTTCTCTTTAAGGAAATCAAAGGGAGAAAATGCTTCACGTTCCCCTATGCATCACACCAAGGACCTGAGGGTGACAATCTCTTTAGCAGGGCCTGTTGTGACAGGACAAGGATTAATGGTTTTCAACTGAAATAAGGGAGATTTAGGCTAGATATAAAGAAGAATTTTTTTACCCATGGATGGCGATACCCTGGCTGTCCAGAGTGGTGGTTGAATCCCCATCCCTGGAACCACTGCAGGTCAGGTTAGATGGGGATTTGAGCAACCTGCTGTAGCTGCAGATGTCCCTGCTCACCGCAGGGGTTTGGACTACATCACCTTTACAGGTCCCTTCCAACCCCAAACATTCTATGATACTATGACCTGCCTGACCCCAGTGACACCCTGCTGGGTGCAGGGGGTTAGTGGGGTGGCTCACATTGCCTGCGGTGCCCTGGGCCAGTGCCAGCCCCCTGCCCAGCACTGTCTGAAGAGCAGTCCCAGAGCGAGGGACACCATGGGCTTCCCCATGCCATCCACCATGGCCCCTCTGTGCCAGCATGAGCAGAGAGGCCACCAACCATGAGTGTTGGGGACTCCCTGTGGGAATCACACCTCTTGGGTGCCCACGCACAGCATTGCAGAAAAACCTAAAATCCGAGCTCCTCAGGCTGGTAAGGCTGACTCAGAGGTACCTCTCAGCCCTCCAACAGCTCAAGTGATTTATGCGAAATGTTACATTTGCTGCAAGGAAATGTTCCTTTCAGCAGGACTCCCACGCTGAAGATGTGGCTTAATAATGCACCCGGCTGGGGCCAGGCAGTGAGGGGGTGACAGCTCTGCAGGACAGGTACTTTGCCAGGGTGTGCAGCTTCTGCCTGTTCAGCCAGAGCCCACACACCTAGGGCTGGTGCTGGAGATGCCAGCTGAACTGGTGCACTACTTTGCTGTGCCATTTGCCCAGCACTGGGTTTTAATAAGCATGAGGCAATGGGGGCCTGTAGGTGAGAAGGAAACAAGGGAGCTCCCAGGAGAGATATGGGGGTTATGTGCAAGGTGCACAGCAGCAGCAAAGCCACCTCTGAGCTGCCAGCTCTGTCTGCTGACCTGACCAACCTCACCTATCTGGCCCTGCCTGCAAACCCTGCCTGGTCCTGCCTGCAATGCGAGCTGAGATGGTTAACGGCATCCAGCCAACGCCATCTAGTTGCTGAGAAGGAAACAAGAAGGTAGAATCCCAACTGCCAGCTCCTGTGGAGGTCCCCGAGGTGGTGGCATGGCCATGATATTGTCTGCTTTGTACCTGACCTGCAGGCAAATGAAAGGTTTTGGTGCTCAGGGAAATTGGTCTCCCAGCTGCCTTCTACCCAAATATTTAGAGGAGAGGAAATGTTGAGCAAACTCTCCCATCATTAAAAATAGCTAATTTCACATACTACAGTAAATCAGTTTGCTTTGCATTTGTCTTGAAGAGCAGTGGGGTAAGGAATCCAAATCTAAAGTTAACCTCATAAAGCTTATAAACATCAGTGACTATGACTGTAAAGTCTGGGGTGGACAGGCATCTTCTCTGATTGTAATTATACAGGCAATTAGCTTAAAAGTATACCAGACAGTATAAATTATTGCCCAATAGCAATAAGCTCATAAAAAAACCAAACCAACCTAGAAGACAATTTATCATATCCTGAGACTCCTGTTAATGCAAAGAGCCCTTACAAGATAAACCTGCTACATTATATAGTAAAAATTACAATTTGGTCCCCAGTATCACAGCAGAGGGTATAAAAATTTAATTGTAACAGAACAGAACCTTGAACTTCCTAAAACTGAGAAAACAAACTATAGTTACTGAGCTGAGAAGCCACACATTGGATGAAACAGTGAGAGAGGCAGCTAACTAGCTACACATTTATAATCTAAATTTATTGCCTTGGTACCTTTCACATGTGGTGTCTCTTGGGCCATGCTCTTCCCTGAAGATGACCCTGAAGACCACCAGGTTCTCAAGCTACCTGGTAACATCCCATTCAGTCTTTGGTGTTATTTATAAATAATCAGCCTCTTTCATACTACATATAATATACATAATTACATAGCCTTAAATAAATGTATTAGTTAATATATTAATATAGTGTATCATGTAATAATGTACTAATATGTAACCAGTGTTATATATTTGTGTATGCATATATGTATATATTTGAAATTAATAGGTAGAATAAAAGCAAAGGGAGCCCATGGTGACTTTTCTCAAGTACAAATATGTGTCAACACCTTCTCAATGGCTTTTGAAGGCACCAGTGGCTCTCAGCCTCTGGAGCACAACAAGACACAGCTGTTTGATGGCAGGGCCTGCAATGCACCAGGTGTCCCAACACCAGCTGGTGACATTTTTTATGCCCGTGATAGGATCTTGTCCAGTTCCACTGAGGTCAGTGGCATTTGCTATGCTCCTGCTCACACACGTAGGCATTGGCAAGGTAGGGCTTGGGAATTGCTAAAGCTGTTTTGGGTCACGTAACGAAGCAAAACAGCAACAAGAAATTAATAACAATCTGGGAAGAATGTAGTGCTTTCATCCTCGGATTCTCTTCAGCATAATTCTGCCAGTAACACATTTCCTTATGCAGGTACCTTCAGCACTATTTCCATACAGATGCAAATGACTGGGAATTGTAAAGCACGGGATGTTTCCCTGCCTTTGCACCACGTATAGTTTTTATACTATGTGATGTACCTACAGCACAGTATATTCCTGCTTTTTTCTGCCCTGCCAGCTCGGGTCCCACAGACCCCCCGGTGACATACTCACTCGGTGACTCAAAGGATGGCATTCCTCTCCCAGATTCCCCATCGGCGTGCACATTCGCAGGCTGCGGATCCAGAGGCTGACCGCACAGCACATCCCTCCTCCGCACTGCTGGTCTCGGTCACAGGCCTGGAGTTCAAGACAGCATTAGGCAAAGAAAATGAATAATAAATATATTGCAGAAATAGGACAGATCAAGTGCGCAAGAGCTGCCTCTAACACCCCACAAGTTATCATGGCTCATTAAGGCTGAATAACAAGGTTTAAGGCTGATTCTTAATACTTGTATCTCCCATGGAGCTGAAGGTCCAGGCTCCTGGCACATTTCAGGGTTGAGCCCAGGATATTTAAAGCCATGACCACGTACAGAGATGCTCAAGGCTGAATCAGTCCAGGACCATCAGTAATTTACAGTCCCAGGTTTCTGAGCACTGATGGGCCATGGCACGTGCCACTCTGCTTCTCCAGACCAGAACCTAAGTGAGCTCAGGCAGGTGCAAGGACCAGGTGCATCAGTCAGGAATTCTGTCTCTAAGAGCTAAGATAGGAAATCATCCATTAATTTAAAGACTTTTAAGTAACTGTTCCCTCTAGTTTCTTATGATAATGTCTTATGGTTGAGTACCTTTGCAAAAGGAAGACTTCATGATAGTTTTGTTACAGAAGTCCAAGTGGAAGTAGCTAAAATAGAAGTTTAACTATGAATTCCATGGTTGTTATCTAGAGTTATATATAACTAAAAAGAGGTCTTAAATGTGTAAGAGAAAAAAATCTTTGCAAAAATGTCCACGTCCAAGAAAATGCTACTGTGGTGGCATTCCAAGGGGGGGAAATATTTCTGCCACTTACCCAATACAGCTTAGATAAGCACAAACCAAAATGCAAACTGCTGGGTATGTTTTAAAAACCAAAAACCATGAAGAGCAATTGACATGTTAGGGTTTGGAAACAAGCTAGTGAACATCTTTTGCCTATTTTTTTCACCAAAAGCATATCAGATTTTATTGTATGAATTTAATGCAAAAAAAAACCCCAAAAAACCCCAAAAACAAACAAACAAAAAAAACAACCCAAAACCAACCCTCAGTCTCCTAATGCAAAATGCCAGTAGTTAAAGGTTCTGATCACACCCCAAAGCCAAGCTTAATTAACTCATTACTCTCTCGATGTCTGACAACAAGAGTGATAGAGCAAAGGTACTGGTCAGCAGTACATAAACTTGTAAAAATGTACATAAAAGATGTTAACAGCTCTGGGGAAGAATGCGTATCTGAACAAACATTCACTTGAGGAAGAAACCTTACAGATCATACCTTGGGGTTTACATGACAAATGCCATTAGACTGTACTCTACTGGGTAAATACTACACTAGTTCAACCAACAGAAAAAAAAAATACATATTTACATATCAGCCAGTAATTTAGCAAAAAAGCTCTTGTGTTAGGGTCTAGCCATTAAATAGTGTGCGTAACCCAAACAGCTAGCACTCCTCCTAAACACAAGTGTAACAAAGCTGACAGCTACAGGTGAGCCCAGAGTATTTACCTATAAGACCTGTGTGGCCATAAAACTACCACCTACAGCCTGCCAGGTATATAGTATTTACTTTCTGACCTCTCTTACTACTAAAAAGGCACTCTAACGGTCTAATTTTGCCCCAGTCACCAAAAAAAATGCAGGTCTAGTGATTGTGGCATGCTGGCATCCATGGCTCAACTAGAGTCACAGGCTCTGCTGTTCCTCACTGGTCAGCTCCTGACCCCCCTCGCCAGCTGTATATCTCAAACCACATCTGTGTCTGTGGAACTCTCCCGAGAGTAAAGTACCATTCAGCTGCAAGTATGTCCTAGCAAGCAAAGGTCTCTAAAACACTGTGCTGGACAATTTCATTTTAAAATTCACACATATACATCTGACAGAACTTCTAAGGATCCTTTTCCAAAAACGTATGACAAGTTTAGAAAATATTCAGCCCAAATGCACCTGCCCACACCTTATCTGCAAGGTGTAATTCATACTGCTACCCCTAACCTTCACACGACACAAAATTTCTCTTCAGGACGCAACTTAAACACACTTTTGTGGAACATTAAAAAGTACCAGGTGAAATACCAGCTCCAAAGGCAACTGAAGTCAGCACACAAACCAACAGAGTGAAAAACGTTCAAATTAAGTCTTTAAATTGCAAAGGAATTGCTTCTGGTTTAGAGGATGGAAACAGGAACACCTTAGGTCAGCTCTGGTCTGAGATTTGCCTGTTCATCAGAAGCCAAAAATGCATCAAAGTGGTTTAAGCAGAAATGCACTGCAATAGTTAATGAAGTAACATTTTCTAGTTCTAATCTTTTTTTCTTTCTGCATCTGCTTTGTCCTTGATCTATTATTCAATGTTGCACAATTACTTTATTTAATGGTTTAATTATGCTTTAAAGGTGTAGCCACAACTCTAATAACAGACTTAAATAAACTGGTCCTTCATTGCTGGAAATATTTCTACTTAAAAAGAACTCAAAATTCTCAAATATTTAAAAATTCCTTCACACTCTCTGCTCTGAAAATTAATCAGTCCTGGGAACTGATCTGATATCCAGAGAAATGCCTACAAGCTGTTTCATGGACTGTTTTCAGTGAAGTCCGGACAGGGAGTCCAGACAGCCACGGAGTAATCAGCTGCCGCGCATACAACTTCTGATGGTTACAAAAGACATGTAAGCTCTCGAAAGAATGCAAGCACCACGTTATTAATCCAAAGCAAACACTTAAAAAAAAAATCTCTTTACTTAAGAATGATGCAACACTTTGGGTTAAATAACGTCTTCAGGAGGAAAAAAATATTTTCATAAACTAAATCTGAAGCCTGAAAACAGTAATAACAACAAGAGAGGATTCATTTGCAATGGGTGGCTGTAGAGTGAAAAAAAAAAAGCAGCACAGTCATACTAAAAAAAAAAAGAAAAAAAAAAGTAAAATCCTCCTCCAAAGCAACGTTTTGCAATTGCAATACCAGTGCACTGTACGTGCTAGGACTGGAGGACCTGGAGGAACTCAGGGTGCACAAGCAGGCGGTACTGTGCCCCAAGCTGGTCTCTGCTGGGGCAGGTTTGGGGGCAGCCCGAGGCTAGGGGGCTGCATGGGGAAGGGGGAACGCAGAGGACAAGCGAGGGGACAGCCTCCAGCCTTGGAGAAGCAGCTGGAGTCTCTGAACACTCACGGGCAAGCCTGGAGACACCCCCTTAGCTGAGTCCAGGCATGTCTCGCCCCAAAGGGACAGACCCCATGGGCACCATGTCTTCCCTCACCCCAGAGTCCTGCAAGTCCTGGTGTCACCCACGGCAGCGAGACCTCCCCCATATCCTGGCATCATTCATTCTAGAGAGAACCCCCAAGCCCTGGTATCACTTAGTCCAGAGATACCCCCAGCTCCGTGCATCCCTCACCCCAGATAGACCCCTGGGTCCTGGTACCACTTACCCCAGAGAGACCTCCAAGCCCTGGCACCTCTCACATCTCACGCAAGACCCCTCTGTCCTGGCATCACTTATCCCGGAAAAAATCCCGAGCCCCGGCATTGTCTACCCTAGAAAAGCCCTCATCCCGAACAGAGCCCCAAGCCCCAGTATTGCCCACCTCAGAGAAACCCTCACCTCCGGACATCCCTCATGGTAGAGAGACCTCCCCTACACTCCGGCGTTACCCATCCCCGGCAGCCCCCCGCGTCCCGCTATCACTCACCGCAGACACCCCCCTAAGTCCCGTCCCCGCGGCGGAGCCCTCCCCGACCCCAGTCCCCTTCCCGGCACGGCTCCATCCAGCCCTTCCCGCGGCTGCCGGTGCCGGCGCGGCGGGTCCCGTCGGTGCCGTCGGTCGCGACCGGCCCGCGCGGTGCCGTGCGGCGGCGCTCACCCCGGTGATGACGGCGCCGTGCCCTACGGCCAACAGCACCAGCAGCAACAGAAGCACCGGCGACGGAGCTCCGCGCGAGCTCCGCATGGTGCCGTCCCGCGGCCGCGGTCCCTGCGCTCCCCGCGGGCGCAGCGCGGCGCAGCGGAGCCGGGCGCAGCGGCCGCCCCAGCCGTTATAAAGCCGGGGGCTGCCGGCGGCGGCAGCGTGAGTCACCCCCGCCCCGGCAGCGCCGCGGCCGCGGAACGCCGCGCGCACCCCACCGCGCCCAGGTGCGGGGATGAGGGCGGCGGCGGGGGGGTGGAACGAGGGGCGGGCAGCTGGCAAATGACTGGGGGGCATCCGGCAGCGGGTCCGGGGGACGTCCCACGGCAGTTCAAGGGACGTCCCAGGGCGGGTCGGGGGCGTAGGGGACAACCCACAACAGGTCTGCGAGACGTTCCAGGGCTGGATGGGGAAACATCTCGCAGCAGTTTCAGGGGACATCCTATGGCAGTCCAGGGGACATCCCAGGGTTGGTCAGGGTTTGACCTGCAAGCATAGAGGGCATCCCACAGCAGGTCTGGAGGGGACACTACACAGCATGTTGGGGATTTCTCACAGCATGTTTGAGACATCCCTCACAGGTCTGGGGACTTACCAGGGCTAGCTGGGGGACATCATGCAGCAGGTATTGGGGACATCTCACTGAATGTTTGAGAAACCTTCAGCAGGTCTGTGGGATATCCTGCAGCAGGGGTAAGGGTGATCCCAGGGCTGGCTGGGGCACATCCCACAGCAGGTCAGGGGCAGCAAACAGCAAGTCCAGAGGGACCCGGCAGCAGGTAAGTGGGCGGATCTCACAGCAGGTTAGAGCACATCCTGCAGTGGGTCAGTGGTGGCCCACAACCATTGGAGCCAGCTTGGAGGTCTGTTTCATCTCCATTGCCCATGTCCCACTCAAGCACCCTGTCCAGCAGCACATGAAGAAGTTCTGCCAGCCCCAGCCCCAACATTGCCTTCACTCCCCTCTCTGAACAGTAACCACCTGCTATCCTCAGCCCGACTTCTGTTGAGCCCAGGCAGTGCTGTGGGCATGGCCATGGTGGGGGACACACAGGCTACACCTCACCTTGTCTGGGGCAGACGAGCATTGAAGCAAATTTTCCCCGCAAGCCCTGTAAGAATTGAATCAACCTCAGTTACTCCTCAGTGCCCTTAGCTCAAGAAGCACCAATGCTGATTAAAGAAATTAATGCTCATGTACTTCTTCACCTTACTCCTTTGTGGACCTGTTTGAGGGTCAGGGCAGTCTGGAGCCCTAAACTCCTTTGAACTCATGTTCTTTGCTCCCCCTCCTGCTTGTGCTTCTCCCTCCTGACCCTCCCTGAGCCTTCCTGGTTCCCACAGCACCCAGGGACAAGAGGAAAACAGCTCTCTCCTTTGGCAGGGCTGGCTTCTACCCAAAGGTCTGGGCGTAAGAAGTAGCAGGGGAATGAGGGAGCCACGTTTAGGAGTCAGAGCACCACTAGCTCCTTCCAGCCATAATGCCAGGCTGTGTTCTGATCGTCTAGTGAGCTCCTCTTTCTAGATGTACACTGCTTAAATTTAACACAAGCCAAGTCTTAGCAACTAACAATGTTACCTTTGGGCACCTCCATCACCTGTGAAGGGAGGATATCAGAGCCCAGTGAGTCAGTAAAACATGTGCCGTTTCCTTCCTTGCCTCTTTTTCTTCTTTGTTTTATTTTCCTTATTTTTCCAGCGCTTTATACTTATTTCTTTTTACCTTTCCTCTCCTAACTCCCTTTTTGTCCCACGTCTTGCCCCACTTTCCTCTCTCCCGTCCCTTTGTGTCGCTCCCCCCTTCTAGTGTGTCCCGTTCTCACATGTAGTTCCCTGTTTTCTCAGACTTTTCAAATTCCCTTTTTCCAAACAGGAAGGCTGAGCCTTTGCACATTTCCCCAAGTCCTCAAACAGTCTCATTCTTTGGCTGAGGTGAGTTTAAGTGCAGCTGACAGGGAGCATATAACACACCGAGTGTCTCGGTACGCTCCCGCTTGGTTCAGTCCTGGTCAGGAGCTGTCGAATCGATTGGTTAGCAGCATCCCCTCAGGGGGTTCATTCTGTCTGGAGGTGTTATCATTAGAAACTGTGGCCTTTTTTGGGTGCTTATGGTTATTTTGTAAAAGTGCACTCAAGACAATATGGGCTGAGTAAATAGAGCATTACTCTGAGGGTGCTCTAAAAGCATGTTGGGATAAGCCAATTTTGATATGAAAGTATTAAAAATAGCTGGGACAGATCCTTAGCTGTTATAAACCTGTGTGACTGTCCTGAATCTTCTCCAGTTTAAAACAGGTGAAGGGATTAGCTGTTTTAAATTTTATTTGTATCCTGGAAACTAAAAATTAATGTAGACTAGAAATTATGATTTTCACAATCCCCAGCTGCCCAGATCTTAAAATAATAATAATAATTTTCAGCTCCAAACCTGCTTCAAAAACACTACGGCATTAAGGGGAAATAAAAACAGGGAAGGGAAGAATTTAATGCAATTTTATGTAGACTCAGTCATTTCTTGTAAAAGCCATTTTACATACAGGGTATAATTTATGAAAGGTTGCCAGTCATCAGCCCGGCAGGTCAGTGTTGTACATTAAGATGGGTATGATACAGACTTAGTAGCATCCACCCTAATGCCAATATTCTTACAGCCAACTTGCATTAGAACTGGTTTGCTCTTAGATGAGATCTTACACATTTACATGGTCTTTAGGTGATTAGCAAATTGTAATGAAATGTTAATTGATTTAAATGATTGCTGGTTTTAAAAGAAGTGAAAGTTGAGTTGAATCACTGAACTTCAGTATTACCTCCTAGATAATTGTTCAACTACAAAAATAGTTAAAATCCACGAAGTGTGGATTTATATAAATATAAATATGTAAATCTTCATATTGCCCATCTCACAAATACACCAGAATTTCAGAAGTTCTTTGATTTCTTTTGATCCATTTTAAAAGCCAGACTCATACTAGCTCTCTTAGTTTCAAAGGCTTTTTCATAGCTGGATTTTTACTAAACCAATTCATTCCAAGGCCTGTAACATTTCTTTTACTGTTTTGTTCTGTTTTTGCTGGTGCATTAACAAAACTACCTCAGAGTGCACGTGGGGACAGGAGGGACAGCACGGTGTGTAACCCAGCCTAGTGCAGAAGCAGCTTTGCAGCCTCTTCTTTTACACCATCCCAACCAGCACAGATATCTTCCCCATTCCTCCATATAGACACTTGTCCAACTGACATCTGTGATACTATCCTGGTGTAAATAAATCTACCTCATGAGAACTTTTTTCCTTCCGTATGAAAGGATCCAGCAGTAGGATCCAGTATAGTCACCCTGTATACAAGGCTTCAGTGGAGCTACAGCTTCAGCTATCCTTGGCCAGCATTAGGCTTCTCCCCAAGAAGGATCCCAAGAAGTCCCATTTTCAGATCGCCTTCAAAAATCCACTAAACATCATCTTCTGCCATAAAAACTCTAAAACCAGAATTAGGAAACACCACTCCAAATTAATCACAGTACTTTAGATTTGACACAGTATGTTAACAATCATCCAAAAGTCTTCAGTTGCTTTAAGAATCTAGAGTGAAATACCTATTTTTAGCTTTCAGCGCGGTTGGTAGCTCTCTCTGGTTCTTCTCAAAGCCTCAATTTTACTGAAAGCTAACTGTCTATGAGTAGGCATTCAAGTAATTATTTGGCCTATTCAAGTGATAATGCACTATAGAGTTTACAGATTTTTGAAGACTAAGAATGTGAATACATCAGCTATCTAAAAAGATAATTTTCTCATAAAAGAAATGAGAAAAAGCATGTAATGTGAGACAGGAGAATTATCTTTTTGTCCTAAAAACTCTAATTTGTTTAATCTTTCACACTATGTATCTGACAATGGTCTGAATTCAGCAAAGTGGTGCAAGTTTGCTGACTCTGGTACGGGAAGAATATACTTATCTATATCAGATGCCTCTATAGATTTATTGGCTAGGTGCAGAAGTTCATCCATCGTGTGGAAAACCTCAAGCCAGTGCCTGGAATAACCTGAACAAACAGTTCATGTAAGACTATCTGAATTTCTAAGCTGTAACCTGGGTTGGGATGCCATCATTCTCTCACCCAACATTTCTGCTTTGTGTCAATAATTTATGTTCAGTGAAGCAGAAGATGGTTCAAATCACCCCCTTCACAGGAAACTGGCCCAAGACCCTTCTTGATCTTTTGTCCTCTGTCTTGGGGATTGTACAGAAGGCAGAAGAGGCTTTTCCTGCTTGTATTGGCATTAATTTGGGTCCCCAGCATTTACCTAAGTACCATTTATGGGTTTTTTTTTAATGTAAAAATGATTATATTTTTTTAATGCAAAAATGATTACCTTTTTTTATGTAAAAATTAGATGTAATTTTGTAAATTACTTCTAAATTTTCTACCTCTCTCTGTGATGTGGCTGAAGTTGGCTGTTGCCTTCACAAGTTACCAGCAGCAGGCTGGCTGAGAAATGGAAACTTCCTACCTGCAACTCTCACCGAGGCTGTGAAACCCAGCTAGGATCTGAAGTAAATGGCTTAGCAAGTCTGGGCACCCACCACTATGATCCCAGATCATACAGACAGCAGTTTGCATAATCATGTAAAGCAGAGAAAATGAAAGGTAATTTTGACTGCTATACGCAAGTCCCACACTTGTAGTTGCCTTTGCAGACGTCCATGAGGCTGCTGCTTGCGTGAACATGTAGGCACGTCCAAGAGGTCATCACTGATCTGCCCCTGGATGGGATGTGGGTGAGGAGAAATGTGGAGAGCAGCAGCAGCCTATCCACCCACAGCCATGCAGCAGTCAGTTGTACAAGAAACAAGGAAACGCTCACCGTGATGGGGTCATCTTGTCATCCACAGTTCACTGTGGGCCACAGACAGTGGTCTTTTGTCATGATTGCTGCATCTCAGGCTCACGTGTGGCCTCTTCTGACATCAAATAAACTAATCAATTAAAAAAAAGTCCAAAGGCATGCAGATTTTTAGATTAGCAGAGGCACTGTAGTCTGAATTCCTACTAAACCAAGCCATAAATTTCATTAGTGAATCCTAAATGTAGCGAGATAAGTTGTTTTTTGACCTAGAACCTATCTCAAGAGAAATCAAGCACTGATTTACAACAATGAAGAATTCACTATTTCCCTTGACAAATTGCTCCAACTCTTAAAACCTTGTTTCCTGCTTGAATTGTACTGGTCTGGACCAGCAGATGATATTATGCCCTCTAACACCAGGAATTTTCACATTCTGCATGTAATTCGAAGCTGGGAACAAATTCCACACCACCTGTTTATTGACATCGAGCTCCTTTTACTCTCTCACTACGAAGCAACTTTCTTGTCACGATCAGATTATTCTGGTAACTCATCTCCAAACCCTTCCCAATACATCAACAAACTTTTTAAAGTTTCTGGCATCATTTCAGGGATATTCTCACCCCATACGATTAGCCACACAGCTCTATCCTTAGTTATATACTTTTGCAGACCACATCAACTATCGGCGTATAAACAGAAACAGCCTTGTGAATACGCTAATAAAAATGAAACAGATTTGCAAAAATCTTCAGCAACAACAAAAAAAAGCATCTCAGAGTGTTTTTATTTCTGAGGTCAGATAAGAATAGTTGTGCTGAGCTGCTGTTCTAGTGGTATGTTCCTAGTGCTCCTTGTACCTCATTACGCTGCTTTTCAGTGCTGCCGTTGTCATAGTAGTCCATGAAGAACCTTATGTAAGGAATTAAGATGATGTTTCTGCAGTGTATTAAAAGAGAGCATTTAACAGATAAGTGCTAATGTTCTAGATCAGGGATTCTTACTCTGCAGTGGATCATGTAACCAACCCCATGAATCATTTTGATTGCAAAGTACACGTTCTCCCGTCAGCTCAGGGGATTGAAGTGGAATATTACAGAGTCTACTCATGACACAGTGGCAACGGTAGAACAAGAAAAAGCTGCAATCATACAACCAAAACTAACAATTCCTAGTTGCTCATGAAAATTTACTCCTTTGACTTGCAGATGGATTTTATTCAGGCTTCTACACATCCGTGTGACTGTGTTTGAAGTCCAGGGCAGCTCGATTCTGAATGATTCAGCGGGAACTGTGGATTTATATGATGGGCAGGGACTCAATGCCTTGCTGTAATTTTCAGATATGTCTTTAAAAAAAAATGTAGAATCTTTGCCAAGAAGATGCAGTATTGGTTTGGGGAGTTAACTGGACTTCGGGGAAATATTCTTTCAACTTTTTTACTTCCTACTGATTGCTTTTGGTAGGAGACATCTTTCCTTTGCACACCAAAATGGGTTAGTAGCTGTGGGTAGGCAACTGGTTGGTGGAGTCACGCACTCTCCCTGAACACTTGAACCTACCAAGTAAGGTAGTTTGTGATTGAGATGGAGCTTACTGGGCCGTGGGGGAAGGAGATGGAAATGTTTCCATAGTCATAAAAATCCACCAAATGCAAGAACTGCAGCTGGATTATTCAGGAGGGTATTGAAGTAGCTCTACTCCCATCACAGACAAGCAATTTATCATATGCCTCAATGGGAGCCAGACAGACCAGTGCTAAGCAGGTTTTGTTAGCTTGTGTCTAGCTCTGGAGTCCTCAGCCCAAGGAGGACGTGGGCTTGTTGGAACAGGTCCAGATGAGGCCACAGAAATGATCAGAAGGCTTGAACTCCTCTGCTAGGCAAAGACAGGCTGAGAGAGTTGGGGTTGTTTAGCCTGGAGAAGAGAAGGTTCCAGGAAGACCTTATTATGGCCTTTCAGTACTTAAAGGGTGCCTGTTGTGACAGGGCAAGCGGTGATAATTTTACACTAAAAGAGAGGTGATTTAGACTAGAGAGAAGGAAACTTTATGCTGAGGGTGATGAAACACTGGCCCAGGTTGCTCAGAGAAGCAGCAGTCATCCCATCCCTGGAAACATTCCAGGTCAGGTTGGCCAGGGCTCTGAGCAACCTGCTCTAGTTGCAGATGTCCCTGCTCACTGCAGGGGGGTTGCAACTAGACAACTCTTTGGGTCCCTTCCAGCCCAAAGCATTCTATGAAATAAACCAGTCCAGCTTTCCTCCCTACCAGGGCACTCGCAGGTTCATCTGGTCCCTGCTAGTTCTGCCTGTAACCTCAGTGGGTCCATGCCTGCAGCCCACCCTGGCACCTGCAGACCCTGGGTCATGTGCCTCTGCCTCCCACACCTCCCCAGGCACCACACAAGTCTCCTCTGTGCCCCTCATTACAGAAACCAGCAGCAGCACTATGAATGCTACTAATACCTGGCTTCCCACTATCTCCTACGGGACCAAGAAGAGGTCACTTGTTCGGTTTCTATTTACTGTACCGTACTCGTGCTGCATGGCTTCCTCGGATTGCCTGCAGCCAGACGGCAGAATATTTTTTTTTTTCTCCCCAACACACAGTTTAGTTTCTGTTTTGATTCTGTTGCTTCACTTTTCCAGTCCTTAGCTGGAACGTGGTGGTGGCCAGCAAGAGAATACAGGGCAGGTTGTGCTCCTGCTCTTATTAGCATATTAGGTCAGGAAATAACTACCCTCAGAGGCAACACCCAGAAACAACAGTCAGTTGTTTGGGTTTTGCATCCTGAGTGTTGCAAATTCTCAGAATTAACTGGGAATTTCACCTCTGAAATCTCTTTTCCTGCCTCTTCATTCTGTCCTGCTGTCTTCATGAGGCACAGGATGGCGTTAACCTGTTAATTTGGGGCATTTATGGCAGGTCTCTGGAGTGTGGTGGGGTGTGGTCTGCTGGGAAGGAAGTAGACGCAATAGTGCAGGTGGGACCACGTTTCTGTACATCCCACTGGATGGGGCAATCATCTCTGCTAACGAGGGATTAACAGCTTCATGCTTCTCCAGCCTTCCCTGATGCTGTGAACATCAGCCATCCAAGGCAGAAACACGACACACACACACAGAAGGATAACATCCACTTTCTGATCTGTCTTGGCCTTCAGGGACCCCATAAAGCTTTTTATCTCTTACTTTCTCTCCCACTTGTCTCATTTCTGACATTTTCTCTCACCCCTGTACTTCGTGCTTCTTCATCTTTCACTGCCACCTTTTTGGTGGGTATTCTCAACACAGCACAGCTGAAGTGCCTCCAGGGCCTAGAGTACCACTGAATTCCTTTTTCTCCTTTTCATCCATATGCAAGATTGCTCAGAAAGGTGAGAATTCCTGTGAAATAGCATGTTAGCAAATAGCAGGCATTAAAGCCCCTGGGGGGATGGCTGCAAAATGCTTCCTCTCACCAGAGCCACCTCCAGCATGGAACCTTCACTCACTACTCTCTTATGTATGAACTTTGAAAATGATAATGTCTCTCTAGTGACTTACATTTCTGAGAATCCCAAAGAACTAAGTAAATCACGTTCTCCTGAGTGACTTCAGCTGTGGCACAACCAGATCTGGGGTGACAATTGGCAACCATTTAACTTCACATGCCCACGTTAAAGAACAACTCTGGACTAAAAAAGAAAAAGGACCCCACCCCATCGCTTGGGGTGGGGGGATGGAGTTTGTTTGGTTTTTTTTTTCTCTTAGGATGGAGAAAATAAAGCGTTAATGTTGAGCTTAGATCCATTTGGGCTATTTTCAGGAATCTTTAACATCACCAAGAAGTCAGCATCTTGGCGTTATCTTTTAGCTGAGTACAGGGACCCTGACAAACAGCAGTCACTAGGGTGAGTCCTGCACACACAAGAGAGGACACTGCCTTGGGCTGCAGTCCTGCAAACACTTGAAGCGCTGGTTTGGCTGGGTTGGTCTGACCGAGAGGTCCACGCCAACACCGGGGTCAGGGCAGGAGGAGGCGGCTGCAGGCAGGGAAGCCCTGGCTGTGTCTGCAGCTCAACGCGCCCACTTTCGAGGGAAGAGCGGGCCCTACTGCGTCACCTCCTGAATACGAGCTGCTACAAAGGACAGATTATCCACCTCACCCTCCTACTCCCCACTCTGTTCTTCTGCCAGCTCACTTTTCAAGAGCCACTAGTGCAAAGGGCAGCTAATTATTCCAGGAATTCAAATTGGTTGCTTTTATGGTAAAGATCAAACAAAACCAAACCCCCAGCAATGTGGGCTGGTGGTGGCTGCCTGCTTCAGTGGCTAGCAGAGTGCTGAGAAGATGAGTTTCATCCTCCCAACAGCTCGTTATCTGGCTAGAAAACACTAGACCACAGATGGGGAGGAAAGGAGGACGAGGATGGCATGAGACTGAGGGAAAGGAAGAAGCAAAAACGAGTGTGACTGGGGTGTGAGAGGCAAACAGTGCAGGGGAGGTTGTCTGTGCTAAGCCACAGAGCCCGCAGCACCCTCGGCAGCAGCTCTACCATCTCAAAACCTCGTTACCGGCTGCTGCATATTGCATTAATTCTGTCTCCTGGGTATGGCACAGGGGCTTGGGCCATACACATCCAGGTGGATTCATGTCTCCTCACCACAGACCTGCCTTGTTATCCAGCATCCCCATACAGAGGACGTGGACCTGGACCACCTTTTTCACATGCCCAGGTTCACACAGTGCATTTTCCTCTTCTACTTATTGTGCCAAAACAGCAAAGCCAGCCCAGGGATGCATGGCAGTGACATTTTTTATTTCTCCAAAAGCCAGCACCTCCTGTCCCTCCTGTGACCATGGTCCCACAGAAACAGCTTCGCCTGAGGATAACATGTTTGTGCTGAATGGCTGAATAAGACCATAATGTTGTTTCTTGTTGCCTTGACAATACACTTGAGCTCAAAAGATCTATTTTAACCCTGCACTGGGGTAATACCAGCTGATGAAGCCCTTCTGGAAACAAGGCAAGTAACTAGACTCACAAAACCAAGTTATCATTAGGATAAGTGGGCTTTTGCCCCTAGAGAGGAGCTGGCTGTTTGCCCAGGAAGAGTCTCCAGTCTCTCACTAAAGGTTGGATTTTCAAGTACTATATAGCAAATCCCTTCCCAGTAGACCACTATTTTTTTTTTTTTTTTAAATAGGGCTTGAAAATACAAAAATAACCCAGAATGCTCAAAATGTTCATGTTTTTTAACTAGAGCCTCATGTAAAAACTGCTGAGTCCAAAGATGACCTGCAGCCAACTTCCACAGGCTTTGGGGCTGTATAACCAGCAGGTTGTTGCTTACAGAGAGCTATAATTCATATTTTGCAGAGTGCTGTTTCTTTTACATTGCTATTAATTCCAATCACGGCACATCTAATTTAGGAATTCCTCAATGATGAATACATTTCAGTGCCATGACAGCAGCGTGCAGCAGTGAGAAACCAGTTAAACGTGGTTTCCTAAGCTCAGTCCATTACTTGCTCTCTGGGGAACAGCACCGTTTCCTAAAGTGACTCCTCCTTTGATCACTCCATGTAGCAGCTCAGTTAATAAATCAGAAATGGGCTTTCTTATGACTGTCATTGCCCAGCCAGGAGGTTCAAGAGTCCTGTTTTTGAGAAGCATTGAGACATCTGCTTCAGGTCCCTCAATGTGTGGTTGCATGAACAACTGTCTTCAGACCTGTCAGATGCATCAAGAGCGGAACAGGCAGGTACTGCTCCAGCTCTTTCTAAATCTGTCTCTTTCTAAACCCAGTTACTCAACTTCCTGCAGCAAGGCAGAACGATTACACTACAGATGATGAAATATTTCCTTCAGTTTACCCTAAATTCCAGCGAGTGATGTAACCAGCAATCCCTTAGTTTAGCATCACTGAATATGGTGAAGAGCAGGAGCAAATCAGTTCTCCGTGGACCACTTGGGTATTTAAATCCCCTAGTAACCTATTTCAGTTTCCTTTGACATCTGTCACCATGGTGTCTTTACATGCTTCATCCTGCCAAGGTTAATAGTCAGAGCTGGGACGGTTCCAGCTCATTTTATTGTCTTGTCTGAGATGACATTTTAAGCATCAAGTGCTTTGTGTTTAACTGGCATAATGTCAAGTGACTTACCTCTCGTAGCCAATGCTGATAGTTCATTCAGTCAGAAATCTGCTAAATGGCTTGTTCACATAATTATGATAATTGCCTAGGAGAAAAGACAGAGTGTATCTTCCATTGAAGAAAATGCATAACTGTTAGCTTATGCTGACCTTCTCCTGCTGTTTCCTTCTCCTGTGTGAATGGATGTTATAAGCTGAAACTTCCCCATGTCTGCTCCTTGTTCTACCCCTTCTGATTACAATTTGGTGTCACATGGCCAGCAATTTGCATGGATTTTTTTTAAAAAGCAGGCACAAATTTCATGGAGATGTATTTTACTTCTCCTTAACTGCATAAACATGATAT
Organism: Megaceryle torquata; assembly: GCA_024611175.1. NCBI lineage: Eukaryota > Metazoa > Chordata > Aves > Coraciiformes > Cerylidae > Megaceryle > Megaceryle torquata. The sequence goes on from JANIJG010016970.1 coordinate 33,394, forward strand.
AACGTTGAAAATAAGGCTAAATGGAGCACCATATTCAATCATGCACATAATTTTCTCCAACTGAATAGCTCCTGTTTGCTGAACATTAAACACAAGCTTAGGGGAAAACAAAGTAAAATGTGTGATTCGATAAATTAGGAACTTAAAGAAATCAGTCCATACATTAACATATTTATCAGCATCATAAACAACTTCCTCTACCAGAAAAACTACCCAGAATGAGAAAGAAGGAAGAGAAAGCTTTGCCACAGCCAAACCCTAACTTGAGTTCAATCAGCAGCATCCAGGAATTAACTCCCTGTCCCCTGGGAGCTGGGACTTTCATTTGGCCTTGGGATGGCTATGGTTGGTTTTGCTTCTTCCTCTAATCCAACATAAGCCAGAGAACCTCTTGAGGTTTCCATGTACAAGGACAAATTCATCACTACTTTCTCAGTAGCAGGACAGAGCAATCCCCCTGCAAACAAACACCAGCTTCCTTCACCTCAGCTTCCCCACTGCAGCTCCCAGCACGCTGGGTGCCTGCTGTTATCTACAGCCCTGCTCTTTGCTGCACCCTAACAGCTCTCATTTAAACAACTGAAACCCTCAGATCTGCAGGCCATCAAGAGACACCAAGTAGGCTGCAGCAGGAGAAAGCCCTGGCTGCAGTGCTGGGAAGCCTTTGAAGCTGACATCGCTTTGGGTTGGAGGTGTTTTGAACTGTGGAAAGGAAGTGATATAAAAAGAAAAGGCTTTTATTCTGACAGTCAAGCTTAAACCTGCTCTTACTGTATGTAAAGTGCAAACTCGGAACTTAAAGAGGGAAAAATAAAAGGACTGGATTCAGCGGACAGTCGGGTTTGACTTCAGCTCAGCTGTCAGTGGAATAAAGCCTTTGAAAAAGAACAAACCAAATCCTCAGTTCTTTCCTCCAGCATCAGCCCCAACCATTGTGGCTTCAAAGGCTGGGCTATGACATGAAGGTTCTGGAGAGGAGAGTGGGGCCACCCCACGGCTATTTGCTCAGCACCATGGGACCCCCAAGCTAGCCCAGCTCCCCAGGTCAGGCTGCTTCCCACCTGTACCCCAGAACCTCAAGAGAAGGAAGCCTCATTCCCCGGCCCTGCCTGATGGTATTTCTCCCCTTTGGAGTTACTCTCATGGCAGCACTGGGTGTGGGTCACTGCTGCCTCTTTTATGCTCCTTTGGGAAATGAGTAATTGCCATCTCCACTTCGTACCTCCAGCATCTGCTTCTACACTTCCAGACACGCACTGGTGCTCTGGGGGATGACCTTCACATCAGAGCTCACTTGACCATCCTCCGCTGTGGCTCCAAAGGCAAAGGTGTGGTAAGAACATTTGCATGTAGAGACAGCAAATCGGATAGGCAGCCCTGGATGTCAAGGCAAAAAAGAAAGCAGCTCGTAATTACTTGGGTTGTATTTGCCTTTCCAAAGGGCATAACATTTTATGTGATTCATTAAGATTAAAGCCCAGTGTGTATTCATGAGGGCTGTGTTAGTATGGAAATTAATCACTTTAAGGCACACGGCTGAGCTTTGATGGTGGTTCCAGTGAGGCCACGTAGGCTAACCCTTGGGTGACACGAAGGCGCTCGTGCTCAGCACAGCCCAGATGGTTCTAGCCTGCTGCCGCTGCCATAGCCGAGGGCGCAGGCAATCCCAACCACAATCTCAGCTTGCTGGAGCAGGAGGAGGGAGAGCAGCTGTCCCAGGCCCCACTGTTGAGCAGTGAAGCACTGGGAGCGAGCACGCCCTGAGGTATTTGTGTGCTCCTGCTTCAGCACTTGTGGTGTTTTAATAGTGGCCACAGCAGGTAAAATAAAAGGAGAGCACTGAACTGTTGCTTCTGCTGCTCTGATCTTGCACGCTGGTATTTGCAGTCCCAATCCCCACAGCTGGTGCTTCTCCATTGGTGATGGCCAGGATGAGATCAGTGAGGCAGCAGATAGGACGCTATGGCCTGGTGAGCTGCAGAGATCAGATCTTGATGGTACTTGTCCTTCCATAGGCTGAACCATGGCAGGAAGAGCCGCTCCTTCGGCACTGGGTCACATACAGGCAGGAGCAGGTCTGGGCTGCAGGATGCTGCATGCTGGATGCCGTGTATGCCCATCACTGCACCCCGAGCCACATACCAGCCCTTCCTGACATGGTGTCTAGTCATACCTAGGAGAAACTCATTTATATTTTGAAGTTCTCTGAATATTAAAAAAAAAAAAAAAATCAGGATATTTTTAAGATTGCTGTATAATAAACTCAAAGATTTATTAGTATTATATTCCTGCATACCTTCAAAGACTGTGAGAAATTACAGCTTTACAGCAGCCTAACCTTTTAAGTATTTGTATTTCGTGTTGCATTGTTACTAGGAATGAGTGATAACTGCACTTGTCTGCAGAATGCCTTGGGTAAGACAAGATCATCAGGAAAATGGCAAAAAGTAAGGTGCACGCTCCCTGCGTTGCACTGACTTCCTTGTCACTTTTACTCAGATTATTAGCAGAAAACATACTTTAACTGCACTCCTGCCTTCAGATTTAATCTGCTGCAGGAGGTACACAGCCACAGAGGCTTTTTTGCTCTTTTCATTTTGGGATATGATACCAATCGCTCTGGATCCTCTCTGTTGGCCCATTGGCGGTAGCAGTTGTACCCAGTGACTCAGGGAAGGAGAAGAGTTGCATGTTCCCAGCATCTTCAGCCCAACCTAATCTGTTAGTTAACCAAGGCCGCTGAAAGCATCCATGGAACGATGTTTTTTTTTGTCATAAAGAGAATCTGGCAAGTTTCCTCAGTAAGACCTCACAGACTTTCCACAAACATAGTCCTGACGTAGCAGGAGTCGGGGTACAACGCCCAAGACCTTTACAAAGGTGGCATTAGCTTTGTCCTTCCAGACAGAAATTGAGCTTTTCTACAAACTTCAATACTTTTTCCTGGATCGGAAAGGTCCCACCTTAGTCTGTCTGGCACAACCAACTCTCTCCAACACTAAGTCTCATTATGAGTTGAAAAGACTGATGGAAACCGCAGAGCTGTAAGAGGAGGAAGTGCTAAAGCTGTTGCTTTTGTTTCCAAAGCATGAAATAAGGTATTGAATAAAGAGTTTTTCCTTGTGTTGCTTGAGCTCTGCAGGGAGATTGCTACAGCTGATTCCTAGTCATGTATTTAACAATCTTCCAAGCAAGGTCACTTGACCACACACTAAACAAGGGAGCCCGGTCTGTCCTTCATGCAGAGAGAATTCAAAGTATAAAAGCATAATCACCAATCTCTGAGTTCATCAGAAACCCATCCAGAAAGAACCCGTGGAATAAATGCTGTAATCCTTCATCTCCTGGGGATGGAGAGGCTGTCTGACCCAGGGCACTGCTGGTTAACATCATAAACTTGGGGAAATGCTGGGCTCAGTTGCCGAGAGACTGCCGGTGGTCTGCCAAAGAAACTGTTTCTCTCAAAGCTGAAATGGTCATCCACAAACTCCCCATAGGAGGAAGTAATAACCACAAACTTTCTCGTCTTGACACCGCAGGACTGGCCACATTATGAGTGAACTTTTCCCATTCATACTTGGGTTTCATCACTTTAAGAAGAAAGAGAAGAAACACTGCAACAAAGAGAAGGGCTGTAAAGAAAGAACAGAGCAAAATGAGATTAGTCGTTATAAATTTCAGGAGATCCTTTTCAAAAATAACACAAGTAACTCACTGAACATCCTATGTCAGAAATGGTGATTCCACATCTGGCATTCTAGAATAAGGACCATTAACTATTAATAACATATACGAATATTAAAGAAAGCTGAGAAAAGATATTGCATGGGTAAGTGAACTAACGGGCTGACAATACATTCCCTTAAGCAACTCTGATTACTATTAAACATTTTAAAAGTACTTTATCAAACTCATCGCAGGACACAGCCCCTCATTCAGGGGGACAAACTGGCAAAGCCATTACAGCTCTTTGTGTACTGGAAGGGGACCCATGAGAGGGCCCCATTCCATTCTACCTCGATCTGCAGCCAGGTGCTTGACACCAACTCCTGTACCCCCACATTTGACAAGTGACAGCAAAATTCATGTTGCCATCCCCCAGTTCATCCCTGAGCAGGGTTAGTGCTGTCAGGGACATGCAGGGGTGGATGTAAACGTCCCCCAGTTTGCACCTATTCACCTGCCAGGAGCAGGGGGGAGAGCAGACCTGGGAAGGAGGCAGGAGCTCTGCATGTTTTTATTTTGCTGTTTAAATGTTTTTTTCCTCCCTTAACTTCACAGCCTTGAGTCCATTATTCAGTCCATGTCTGAAACTGAAATTATGGGGGTAAAAAGGCATCAGTGCATTTACTTGGATTCATTATCTGTCAAGTGTTATAGAAGGATTAAATTGGGAAGGAAATTTTAAAACCATTCTTCTGACATGACTCACAGAAGTAAGCCATCAGAAGCTGTGTCAGAGGCACTGTAGCTGGCAAAAAACATATAGCATCTTTATGATTCTTCCTTTTATAAAACCCAAACCATAAACAGTAGAAACAAGGGAAGGGAGAGAATGCAATTTCATTAGAGCAAACGTGACATAAATTCAATAATAAATAATAGCCATTATCTAGAAAAATATGAAAAGCCATTTTCAAAATCATTAGCTCTAATCACAAATGAATTTTGCAGCTTCTTTTCTATTTTCCACCTCTGTAATGAACTCTGATAAATTCGAGGGAGTACATGTTAAATAAAGAGATAGAAAGGTCTAATTTGCTGCTTCATTAAACCAGCTTATTTCTGGAACGTCTTGCGTATTGCTCTGAATTTCCCATCTCTGAAAGGTGGAGACAATGAACTATCTGTCTCTAATGTAGTGTGGCACACAATTAGGGATTCAAAAGGATGTGAATCTCTTTCCATCAGAGATACACGCAGCGATTATTATTTTATTACCAAATACTGTCAGCATTACATATTTCCAACAGCTACCGTGACACCTGACTCGCATGTTAAATTTGCTCAAAGCGCTGCAAGAAAAGTCAGATGGAGTTTATTTACACCACATTATTCCTTCTGATGTAGGCCTTCAGTAAGTCTGGTATAGTTAAATATTCACAGAGTTCAGCACTGAAGATTTGCAGTCAGGCAGGATATACAGAAGATGGCCATTTGGTTCTATTTTCAACATGGTGATAAAGCACAAGCTCAACTTCACAAACTCTGCTTGCAAATCAACAGAGCCTTCAAGAGCATATCTGAACCTGTCTTGAGTCAGCAAAGCACTTAGGCATGTGAATATGGAACACTGATCTTCTTGGGGGTGAAATATAATGTAATTAAAGATCTTCAACTGAAACAAAACATGTTAAACCAAAAGTTCTGTAACCACTACTTGGCTCTGGCTAGAAGTGGATATGCAGCAAAAAGATGATTAAAGCAGTCCTGGAAATAAAAGCAGACTCAAAAAGGACAAACATTGACCTAATAGAATAATGCAGATATTCCCTTAGCTGCAGTACGAGCTTGGGTTTTGTCTCCACAACCAGAATATATGTAATTATCCACAGGAGAGACTCTCCTGGTAATCTCAACAGGAGCAGAAAGAAATGATTGAGGCATTTAGGGTTGTATTCTGCCTTTGCATATATATACCTACAGCACAGTCAGGATTACTACTTATGTACCACAGGGCTGCCAAAACAAGTCTGCAAAATCCTGATTGAATTCCAGCCACTGAGCAGCCTCTTCCCGGGATTTCATCCGCTTCTCACTGCCCTTCTCAGCAGGAGATGCCCACAGGTGGGAGGGAGACAGCAGATTTTGTACCCAAGGTGGACCAGTTTTCCTAGTAGTTTAATAAATTTATTTTCAAGGACAGCCAGACAGTCATTATTTTAGACTAATTTTTTAATGATAGTTTCTGTGAAAATTATTTTAAGGGTAGCTCAGTATCACAAGGAAGAGAACAAGGTAGCTGTGTGAGGAATTTATGGAGAGTCTGCAATACATACTCCTTAGGATACCAAGTCCAATTGAAATGCAAAGCACAGTAGACTTTCTCTCTTAATGGCACTTAGTGAAAAATCTTCCAAATGTCTGAAAACCTCATCTGGGAAAATAAAATAGGAATTTAAAAGAGATGGGCAAATTTATCAACGTGAAGATGGCAGGCAAAATTAGTGGGACATTACCAAACCCAGCTCTGCCCCACTGAAGGTACATGTGCTAAAATTTAAAGCCAGCAAGCACCATGATCTCCCAGTAGCCTTTTGCTTCACTGACATGTAGGCATCCTACTGATGGAGGACCAGCACCTCTGCACACATGCCCACGCATGGGCTGGTTCAGATGTAGCACACAAACACCTCTCCAGGGACTACTGGGCTAAAGTCCACTAAAGGCTCCCATGCAGATTACTCCTGACGTGCTGCCCTGTCTTTATTTTAGAGGTGAATGACACAGATCAGTATAAAGGTTTGTGATGTACAAAGAAAGACAGATCTAGCCTCGAAAATCTATGAATAACTGTGATCACCTTATGAAGAACAGTCTTCAGCCACTGGCAGCATCCAAACTGCTGTGCCAGCATAAAGGAGAGCAAGAGCTGTAAGACATTTTATAACTACAGGGTACAAAAAGGAAAGAAAGAAACTATCCAGAATATTGGGCTTGAGAATTTAAACTCAGAAGTCGGGACATTCAGAGTCATGGTTCCCGTAGCACCCATAACTTACCTCCTTGCACATATGTCATACGTACTGCTGGGTATGAGGTTATATTTATGCCTTGCTCTTTCTCTGCCAGAAACAGAGTTATGGCAGCTGGGGGAACCATAAGTTTGATTTTCCTGACTTTTGTGCATTGAATCTTTAAGAAAGAAAGAAAATAAATAAATAACCAAAACATGAGTTTGGATGGTAGCAAACATGCCTCTCCCTGTTTGCCTTTGCTTCCACTTTCTTCTTTGATCCTTTGCCTCCTCAGCCAGTTAAAAGTGTGGATTTTACATATATGAAGAGCAATAGATGTTAAAAAGAAGCAACCATTGCCTTTGGAAAAGGCAACATCTTCCCATACAGTCTCAGTCCATATGGGACCCTGTCAAGGAGGCTGCATTAAAAACACTAAAGCCTTCTAAAAAAAATTTCATTACCAAAATATTGCTTGCAGTCACCTTAAAATAAACTTCACCACTTTCTCGGGGGTGACTTGCAACAGGCTCTAAGACACAACTACTCCTGCCTGGAACATGCTTACAACATCGGTTTAAAGTTTATCAAAACATAACTGTTATTTATAAAAGGAGAAGCCATGGAGCAAGCCAGAGCCCCTATTTCAGAGCCATTTACCAGCACTCATTGCACTGTGGAATGGAGAGGTGAGGCAGACTTCATTTCCCTCCTCTGTCTGCAGTGGTAGTCGCTGGTAAGCAGCCTTTTTGCTGGAAATAGTATTTGGGAGATTGGCACATACTTTCAAAGAAAATTTCTTCTATTTCTCTGCTCAAACTTATTAAGTAATGGCTGTTGCTCTTGCTCAGCTGTGGTTATGGTGAAAGGGCTGTGCCTCTGCAAAGGCTGTGGGAGCCCATGTGATGGTTCCCAATGATTTTGACAACCCTTGGATTGAATCCTAAATTGCTTCGCCTCTTCAGCTTCCCCACTGTCTCCCCAGAATTCCCAATTACCATGCTGACATCCATCCTGGGCAACGGCAGCAGATACGGCAATACTCATGTCCAGGCATCTGGTGGCAGCTAACTGTGATAAAGAGAGAACTAAGCAACACTAACAAAGCTAATGCTCAGCATTTTGATGTTCAGTAGAGCACTGCTGTGGTGGCTTGCTTTGTAAAGCGACTGATGCTTTTCATTCCCTTTGGTCATTTATTTATAGGAGGAAGAAAAGAAAAGAAAGAAAATTAACCTGGATGCTGCTACAGTGTCTCCACACTGTGATACTTTCCTGTGGAAGCCCTACTGATTAAAAAATGCTTTTGATTTGATTTCCTGGAACATGATGTTATTTTCAACTTCAATATGAGTTTATTTCAGACATATTTCAGTTGCTTTCAATGAATGAAGATGGAAGGAAAAGTATTACATTGGGGAAAATCATACAAATGGTAAACGTCTTTTGGAATATGTTATAATGATATTGCAAGGGCAGTTTAGATCTATTCAAATTGCATATTCTCATTACCATTCTTAGCAACGGGCATAAGTCCTTCAATCTCCACGTAGTTCTGTTACTCTCTCTCCACAATTTTCAATTTCCTTACAACTGTTCAGCTGATTTATTATTTCCCTCTTGTATTTTAAATGCATTGTAACCTCATACATTTGTTTCACTCTCTCAGCTTCAATACTCAAGGTCGTTAATACCCCCAAAATATCCTTTGCTTATACCACAACTTTATATGTGCTCTTTCTTGCCCAGTGGCTTGTTACGTAATTACCAGTGGTGATATCATCTTGTTTTTATAGTTTTATGATTAAAGAGATAAAAATGAACTCAACTGTATAAAATGTAAGAAGGTACTTGCAAGATCTGTAGCAGTGCTGCTGCTGCTCCTATTGCACAGGCGATACAGAGAGATGCAAAATTAATCTTTCTCAGCATGTTGTTTGAAAGTTAATTAAGATGAAATAAATTATAAAGCACTACCATTTGGCCCATCTTATTAAGTGCTGCTTAAGCATACATCCAATTTTAAATCAATTGAGTTGTACAGAGAGGCAAAGTACATGCCAGTGGAGATGGTTCAAATGGGTCTTAAAAATGCAAGCATCCTTGCCAGCCACATCCCCAGCTCCCACCAAAACATCTCTGTGGGTTCCACTTGAATGGACACCATCCTCTTGGTCCCGTGCCTGTCCAGGAGCTGGCTCAGCCTCCACACACCAAAGCATTCCATGGGGATACTCACAGGTTCCCCACCACATGAGGGCACAGCGATTGGTATAGAAGACAGAATGGACAGAGTCCTCCTTGGACACCAGCCACTGAACATTTATCCCTCAGTATTATTTAAACATAAATATGACATACATGGGCTGGAATCCCTCACTGGGCAGTTCGGGGTCACCTGTCCTGTCCACTCCTCCCTGCAGATGCGACCTCTTTCTTACTGCACCCCAATGTGGTACTCTAGATTTATCACTGAATGACTACAAGCAACAGCCTTTCTGCACTCACCAGTAGCAACTCTAAACATCCAGCACCATCACTGCCAGAAGCAGACACTGTCTAAGAAATCCACCATTAACTTCAGAAAGTCCAGTTAGAAGAGACTGAGTTGAAAAGTAAAATCACTGAACAGAATTAGTTCTGTTCTAGCTCAACCAAGTCAGCAGCTCATATGAGGCCACTTGTCCCTGGCCACTCTGCAAAAGTGGGGGCTGAGAGGCCCCCGTGCAAGTAGCACTGTGCTCATCCTCTGAGTACATTGTAGAACCCTGGGAAAATACAACATGTGGGAATTTACAGTTTCTGAGCTCTACTGGTGGAAACAGCTTGTCCAAGAGAAGCCAGTTGTTTGGGGAGAGCAGGACGTTGCTCTGGGAGCCCCTTTGTGGGGCTGGGCAAGTGTGGCTGCCAGTGAGTGCCAGCCGGCCAAAGGGCTGTGCTGCCTTAGTGTGGGGTGATTGCTGCTGCTCACTGCCATACGGGACTGTCAGCAGCGTTTACTGTGCAGAAAAACAGAGCTGAAGGGCTGGAAGGGACCTGGGGAGACCAGGCAGAGGGTGCTCTATCCTGAAGCAGGATCAGACACCAACAGACCCTCCCTGACAGTTGATTTTCTGTCTTGCTCCTTCTGGAATTGTGCTCCTGCTGCCTCTCCACATCACTCATCCAACACTCCCCGGATCTGCCAGCCAAAGGACTTTCTGGCACCCCATCCACATCCTCCTTCCACCAGTTCCCACCAGCCCTTTGCCAGCTCCACAGCCAAGCCTGAGGAGCACCAACTCCTCTGCAGCAGCAGTTCTGATACAGACACACAGGGAAACAATGAAGCAGAACATTTCAGTCCTGAAATTTTTTCACTTTGTTTCATAGTAACCCATTTTGTGTGCTGGAAACAAAAACATAATTCATGTCCGAGCCCCCCAAATTGTTGAAGAGACCAGTGCAAAAACTATAAACAAAGGGCATTAGATGAAGCCACCAAGGTTCATGGCCAGAGAGCTCCAAGGGCTCCCAGGACTCCTCAACTACAGGCATAACCTCTCTGCTCCTGGTCCCTTTCCACCAGGTGTAAATCCAATGAGAGAAAAACAAGGGACAGTGCCCGTCCAGAGCCATCCCTGATGGGTCTGAGATCACTATAACTTATTCCATTGCCAGCTGCAAGAGGTGTGAGTGTGGGACGTGCCAGCCTCCCGTAGCGTGTTTACCGGACGGATGAATCCAGAGCTCAGACCAGACAGGAAAGTATTCGCTTTCACTCCTGCTGAGCCAGACCCTCCCCCTGAATCACAGGCTTGGCTTAAAAACAAGCGGTTTATGTAAACATATAGCTTGCTTTCAATTTGAAGATACATTTCCTCCTTCTCTACTAAAAGGTTGTGGGGTTTTTTTCAGTGCAACTCTCAGACCTGGAGCCTGCTGGGCACAGACACGGCCAGTTCCTGGAACTGAGCTTGAGGAGAATCAAGTAAAACTACTGCTGGGAGACTGATGCCAAAACCCCCTGTCCTGCCAGTGCCTGTGCTCATGTAGGTCTCAGATCCCATGGATTTGCTGTTTCTCTGGGCAAGCACAGTCCTGCACACCCAGAGGAGATGCCTGATGCCACCCACCACAACAGCCCCCTGGCAGCTGTGGCCAGCGGGGAGCCCAGGGATGCGGCAGAGCCTCTCCAAAGCAAACTTCAGTCTCATGTTTGACTTATGAATACAAATGAAAGGAGGGGAAAAGCCATCCTATTACTCACTCCTAGGTCAGCAGGGCTGTGCCACAGTGGGTGCATTGGTTTGCACGACCGCAGGCAGTGCAGCCGGAGCATCCCCAGACAGGCGCAGCGGGGGGCCACGGGTTCTGACTCACACCTGCAGGTGGGAGCTGCTGTGTCACAGGGCTCCCCACCACCCACAGTCACTGTCCAGTGGCCAGGCCATCTATGTCACCAGCAGGTGCCATAACCATGCTGGCTCCCAGCCAGCCCTGGTGCCAGGGGAGCAGTCTGAACATGGAGCCAGCCTTTGGCTCACCTGGTGCTCTCCTTATCAGAGTTTCCCCAGCAAGCTTTCAGCTTTCTTCCCCTGAACAGAACCCTCCTTTACCTCCATCACAGTGGGGTGCACAGGCTCCTGCTGTGCCTCCAGCAACAGAGACAACATCCCATCTCCCCACTCCTCACTCTTTCAGTGTTTTCTTACACATTTTATCCAAGTGAAATAGCCCTTGCTTCACTTTTGCTGGGACTTGCAGTAAAACTCCCAGAGAGACTTCATTTGTTCATTCATCTGAGGCTAGTGTAAAAAGAAGGTCCTCACAGCTGCCCCTGGACCATCTACCAATCTTCCCTGTCTGGTTTTCCTGGAAGAGGCTGCAGTACCCTCTGAGGTAGCTTTACTGCTGAGAGATCATTACAGCAGCGCCCTTGCTGCCCTGCCTGCCACAGCATGCCCTCCCCGTGGCAGGTGATTTTAAAAGGGGAGTTTTAGTGAACTAGATATTAAGAAAATAACAACAACAACAAAAACCAATCCTGAACCCTGTGCACATATACACAGTCTCCCTCGCATCATCCCCCTACAAAGGCAAGCAGATGTTGCACAAAGTTACTCATTCCTGTCAGAGGAAAAGAAGCCACTGGTACATCTGCTCTCCAGGCACGACCCCTTCGAGCTGGAGCTGCTGTCCTCAGGGACCTTCTAATTTCACATTCCCTAACGAGGGCTGCTGACCTGCTCGATGTTATCAAGACCATTAAAATACTCATTAGAGAAGGGCTCCGTTTGCTCTTTGGCCTGTGGAGCTATTCTGAGTTGCTGAGTAGCTGGTCAGGCTCCTGGCGGAGCATTCTTAAGAAAATAACGTCTGATGATAAATTTATAGCTACCACAACTGCATATTAAGTGCATTTTACTCCAGCTAGTTCTGTGTCACAAGTTGTCAGTACAGATTGGTGGGAAAAGAGTATGAAATATTCATGAAGTTATCAATGGCACCAAGATATCTAGTTAATTATGTTGCTTAGCACTTCCTCGCAGGCTCTGAGTACCCAAAGCCGACCGGCTCGTTAGCGTAACTGCAATTTGATTGTGCCTGGGTGGCAGTGTTTTCTCTGTACCACTGACACGCCACTGCGCTCTTGGACCAACTCCATCTTAATTAGCTTCGCTGCCACTGGAATTAGGTGACATGTTGTAGAAGTCACTGAAATTAACTTCTGACTCTTTCTCAGACAGATGGGACCTCGGTACCCGTGCCTGCCTACTGCGTTTGTTTAATCATTCTTTCAAGGACTGGCACAAAAAGACAACACGCTGTACTGGCTGGGTGCGTCAGAAATGTGACCTTGGCTTCAGCTCTGATTTTTCAAGATGAATGCAGTTCTTAGAAGGTATCTGAATTTCACAAGGCGAGTTGATTCGTAATTTGGATCGCAGCGCAGAGATTTCCAAGTAGCAAGGCCCCATTGGCTTGTGTTACTTAAAACCCAAAATAGCACTGGTTTCAAAATTCACATCCTGCCCTGTCTCTGGTGCCCACTGCTGCAGCACAGAAGCAGCTTGGGCTAATGACAGGGCCAGGGTCCATGGTGGTCTGTGCTGTTAGGGTCCTCAGCAAGCTGGACACACTCTCCGTGTGTCCGTACATGGAATCACGGAATGGTAGAGGGTTTGGAAGGGACCTCTGGAAATCCTCTAGTCCAACTCCCCTGCTAAAGTATGTTCATCTAGAGCAGCTTGCCCAGGAACACATCCAGGTAGGTTTTGAATAGTTCCAGAGATATTAAAAGGAGACTCCACAGCCTCTTTGGGCAGCCTGCTCCAGTGCTCCATCACCCTCTAAATAAAGAAGTTTTCAAAGTAAAGTTTAGCTTTGTGTGAATGAGCACAGCAAATGCAGACCGAATCATCCCATGCTCCTCTGCCCATGTAAAGCTTGCTTTGGAGAGTGTCAGCCCACAGCTGGTCTTTGACACTCCAAAGATGGAGTGTCAGTGCCCTCTCTGGCCCATTCCAGCCAGAAGCTGTTTCAGAGGGAGATGCAGTAGAGCTACAGCATACTCACACTGTGTCTGCATGTGGATGGGGGCTACAGCATCACCTTCCTAAAGCTCTCTGCACTGTGCTAGTGACTGCAGGAAAGCTGGAAGAAGACCTAACGGTGCACAGCAGGATATTCTGGAGTATTCCAGCACAAATTCTGGACCAGAAAACTTTAAGAAGTTTCCACAAACATTAGCAATGCTGGAAGTGGGGCTGGAATGAGGTTGTTTGGTACCTGGAGATCACTGCTGGAGACCTGGACCCATTGCACCACTAGTCCCACCAGCCAGGGCTTTTGCCTGCTGCAGACACTGTCCTCTCCCCACCCCGGGAACAGCACATGCTGCAGGATCCTCTCACCCAGCCCTTGCTTTAGTTTGAGCCTGGACCCACAAAAGGATGGTGTAGCTCCAGTTGTACCCGCGTATTTGGGTGCAGAAGTGGACCCGAATACCTGAACTGATGCTTAGTAGAGAGACTTTTCTGAGACTTACCCCTCCACTAGACTTTCTCTGAAGCCATGAACAGACAGTGCTCTTAGTTTGCAAGGTTTAAGAAAGAGAAAAAAAAAAAAAAAGGGGGGGGGGAGGCAGAGGAAAAAAAAAATAGCTCACGTTGCTTCCTCCCTGGAGGTTTGCTTTCAAGTTTCAGCTTCAAACAAGCCCAGATTTCAAAGTTCATCTGGCTCCACCAGCACACACACGTTGTTCTGCATGCAGGGCGAAGGATTTCCCAGCAGCTCCCAGTGGTACCCAGCCCCTGCTGCTCCCTGCCTGATGTACTCCAGAGCTTAATAGCAACATAAATAAAACTACATCACCTGCAGGAGCCAAACTGACATATATGCACATACACGGGTTTGGGGACACTTTGCTCATTTCTCTCAAGATATTTTGCAAACTGCCAGCAACACTGACTTTTCTGAAGCGATCTCATCTTGCTGGTAGAACCATATCGCAGCATTTGAGAAGCTCACAGCTAGGACCTCCAAAAAAAAGAAAATCACTTGAAATGCTTCATCCTACTATAGGCTTACTTTAGTGCAGATACTAGTGTTGATTTAAATAGATAACTCTAACTTTTAAAGGGAGGCTTAATCTGCTGTACTGTGGCCTGTCTATTGCAAGTCATCTTTCCTCATTCCAAGCGATTTAGACCCTGATGCAACAAGGCACTTAAGTTCTGCTTAAGTGTCATCAAATTCCATGCATGGGCTTTAGCTCTTGCTGAGTCAGAGTTCTAATGCTGTAAAATCCTCTGCTGCCATGTGGACAGGACTGTATGGGGTGTGGTGACCCCTCCATGGGGTACGTGGTGTCTCCAGGACATGGTCTTACTGACCTGGAGGTGCTCAGCTGAGCACACTGGTTTTCTGGGGACCTAGGGGGAAGGATGTTTCCTAGCTGCAGCCACATTTCTGCAAACTCTGGAATGAGTCTATCAAGCTGAAGTGGGTTTGGAGGCCATGCTCCTAGCACTTGCTCTGTGGTTTTTAGCACTGACTATTATTTGCATAGAAATAGCCACCCTTTGGCATTCATTCCCTAACCCATGCTAAGATCTCTCATTATTTCTGTGGTGATCCCCAAGTGTTGGTCCCCCCATGAAGTAAGATCAGAATTATTGTCCACAGGCCCACAGGCTCTAGCACTCACTTTCCCTGGCTCCAGGAACACTGTTGCCTTCCCTGTACAAACTGCCTTCTCTCTAAAGGAAAGAAGCAGCAGCTATCCTCTGCACAATAGTGCACAAATAAGGACATGATTAAACCATACTGGATGCTGAGAGGCAAACTACTGCACTATGATGTTCAAAAAGCCAGAATAATGTGATGGTTATAAAGACAGACAGCTCAGGCAAAGATTGCCTAGAGCACAGAATGATTGTCAGGATGGGCAAAAATGTAGAAAATCATGTGAGTGTGTAAGCTGCCAAAGCCAATTAATCCAAAGAACATTTTGCAACCATTAAGCTTCTATTACTGTGCATGCATCGTAATTACTATGGGTCTGCGTGGATACGATGGCAGATCTTTAATGATACTGAGTTTCTATTTGAACTTTAATTATTTTCATTGTGTTTGCCTGTGTCAAATTGTTGCAGCATCTAAAGTTGGAAAAACTGACTTATTGTTTAATTTGTCATTTCAAGTGGCGCTGCACCCAGATCTTCCCTGCAATAAAATAGAGGAGGCTTGAAGGGCTGCTCGGAAGAGAAGAGAGGTGTTGTGCTGTTTCCCTGTCTTTATATGCTGATAATATCAGAGCCTGAAAAATAGCAGGAACATGGTGATCAAGGAAACTTCTGCCGATGAAAAGGTACAGAGAGCACTTCTGCTAGGCAGCTTGGACTGGATCATCATCCTCTATGGTAGGATTGAAGCAGCCAGAGCTTAGAAATAAAGGTGAACCCAAACCCTACAGAAAGGGCTAGATATACATTTTGGGGTTGGCTTAAACCAGTGTTACAGCATCCTGGACTAGAACCATCAGAAATGTGGTGTTGGATAAAATTGAGATTTCAACTTTGTTATTTGGGCTTATTGTCTGCCCAATGACAAACAGTGTGGGCTTATGTCAAATTTACAGCCCATTCTCCCCATTAAAGAGTAGAAAAGCTATTTTATCAAAGTAAGATGAGAATATGATATTTCTCAGCTTGCTGTACTGCTGACCTTATTAAAGTGTGACAAATATTTGCCACTTTTAGGGAAATTAAATGGGGCTTGTTTTTTAAATCTAGTGAATATTTTTTTGTATCTTCTATCCGCATGGTTAAAACTACTGAAAAATGGTGATAGTAGGAAAAAGATATGACAGGGTAATATAGTTCAACAGTCTTTGTTCTAGCCTAAAAATTAAGACACAAACCCCACTGACTTCCCACCAGTTGAAGCATCTTAAACTAAAATTGACTCTCAAGTCTGTAAGTCACCCACCACATCTCGACATCTATGAAGCTGACATTTCTTCTGTGCAACAAGGGTTGCCTGCAGAGCATCTTTCCAGTTAAGGTACTCATTTTAGTTTCCTGGACAAGAAATGCTAGCCAGTGCTTTTTGCAGTCATTGCTAAAACTTCCTGAGGGCTTCCTAATACTCTTCCAGTCCTTTTCAGATGATTTTCAGCCTAAAACTCTTTCCTGGTTCCTCATGGCTTCAGCCCTGCCCACGAGCTGGAGCAGAAAGAGGCATTTCCAGGCTCTGTTTAGACTCTCTGTTCTTGCCCTTCAGTGTTTGCCCTCAAGGGTTATTTTCTCACAGCCTCGTGCTTCCCCAGCTAACCAGATGCTATCGATGCACCCTGACCCGCAGCCTTCCCGCTCCACCCTGCACAGACACCCTGCACTGGGAGAGTCCAGGCTCTTTATTCCCACTGCCACCCTCCATCTCTCCCATCTGACCAAACAGAGAGCCTTTGCAACCCTTCGCTGTTTGTCAGAGGGTAAAGACACACACATATGTAGGACCTGAAAACTTCTTTTCTGTCTTCTTATTGGTTATTTTCTTGATGTTGTCCCCACACCCCTAGGGAAGCTGCAGGCAGGCAGGCAGAGAACAGCCTCTGGGCAATGGCCTTTAGCATAGTGCAAAAAGATTTGCCTCTTTTGTCATCAAAATCTCCCCCAAACTTTTCCTCTCCAAACCTAGTTATGATAGCCAGCCTGCAAGAGTTCATGCCAGCCCTTTGAGCAGAGTTGCACTGGACCAAAAAGGATGTACCAAAGAAATCTCGTAACTGCATGATTAAAAATAAATACATAAATAAATATAAAAGAATACATTGAAGATACACCAGAACTGCAGCACTGCTAGTAGAGCCTGTCATCTCAGGATATTGGCCTAGTCTGGTCTTTTTGAAGTCTCATAGCCATTAAAGGGATGGATTTCTTTAGACAAGCCATTAACTACTGATCTTTTTTCTTTTGGGGGGAATTGATAGGGAACCGTAAGTTAGACTTTACTTTGTTGCTTTACCCAGATGTTATTTTAAGTGTCTGAGTTCTATAATTGCACAGGGCTCTGGGCAACCGAGACAGGGAAACACCATATGAATAAGGTTGGCTTGCCTTTCTGCTTGCATTTACCCAGCCCCGGTTGCTTTGTAAGAGGAACAGAAAGAAAAGGCAGAGAGGGGCAGGA
Organism: Megaceryle torquata; assembly: GCA_024611175.1. NCBI lineage: Eukaryota > Metazoa > Chordata > Aves > Coraciiformes > Cerylidae > Megaceryle > Megaceryle torquata. Next base: position 50,748 of record JANIJG010016970.1, read on the forward strand.
ATGCCGGTGAGGAAGACACAGCGAGCACTACAAATGAGCAACAACACTTCTTCCAGGAGATAAACAGCAAAACAAAATCTACTTTTTGCAGGTCAAAGCACATTGCTTTGTTTGTTTTGCTTCTGGAGTCCAAAGAGAGGGACTCTCTTTATCTGCCCCATCTGCACAGAGGCAGAAGGTGGTTTTCAACCTGATACTCAAATATAAGCAGCTCCTCAGTCAGTATCAGTCGAGACAGCATTTTAATTTTTTTCTCTTTTAGTATATCTGCTTTACTTAGGAACAGCAAAGAGCTTTGTGACTGACAAAACTTACAGCACTGGCTCCCACCTCCCTTGCAGACCAGCCCTGACCTGAAATCCTGTAAAGCAAAGTGAATGCTGAGCTGTTCCACTTCATCCCCTTCTCTTCCCTTTTCTTTTCCCAGTTCTGTATAAAACACACAGAAACATTACAAGCAGACCTGTAACCAGCAAAATCTCTGCCCTGCACAGCCCATCAGTGACCACCAAGCTATGGGTATTTACAGCTCATCCCACTTCCCCAGCTCTATCACTTACTCTAAAGATCAATCACCAACTGCAATACATCCTCATGACTAATAGAAACAATTACTTTAGATGAAGGTTCACAGGTATTTAAAGAAGTTAAAAGTGCTTTGGAAACCTGATTAAATAAGTGGGACAAAATCCAAATACAATTTTCTCCCTGGACAGCCTTAGCAGTGGTCGTAAAACATGACTGGTTGTAATGTTATTAATTATTATTACAACTCCTTTAGCAGTATTATGGAGTCAGAGAACAAAGATCTTGTTACAAGTCGAATGGGCAGCCCTGAAGTGATTGGAAAGCTGATGAGCACTCATGGAAGCACCTTTTTAACCTGTTAGATGTTTAAGGAATTTATAAGGATAGGGAGATGAGTTGTGCTGGGAAGGAGAGGTGGCTCTTAGCTCCTCACCTTGGAAAGAGATTTCCTGCTTTGTCTATGTCACAGAATCATAGCTGCACCTACTCATTTGATCTTAATTCAGAAAAAAAAAGCTCCACTTCATGCATTTTTAGGTATGACTTAGACATGAAACACGACACAATGGTCCTTTGACGATTAGGAAACATGGACTGGAAATCATCTGTGCCAGGAAGATTTGATCTGGTTTTCAGAAAGGTGAACATGTAAGCAATACACGCCTGTACATGCAGCTATAAATCAAGCAGAAGCTCTTTTCCAGGGAACAGGAGACAAAAGTCACTCCCTTGAGTCAATTCATCGTCCCAGTTCACCTCTATAATTTTATCACCCTAGAAATATCCATGCAGACAGAGTTCTCTAGGCAAATTATGATAATTCAGGGCATCAATAGGCCCCATGGCAAAAGTATGAAATGATGTTGGATCTTGCTCTTGAGCAGTGGCTGGTGGTGGCAACATGGGGAACAGAGCTGGGCCAGGAGCCCAGGCTGCCAAAAGCCCCAGTCTGGAGCCCACCCACTTCCCACAGACCTTCAGCAGCTGCAGCTTCCCAAGAAGAGACTGCAAAAACCTGCCAACAGGCCCTGTGAGACGCATTAAATAGTTTAAATGTCTTTGGAGACTTCTCAGTCATTTTAATGTGCTGGAATGAAAAAAAAAATGCTGTTCCCAGTGCTCTCTGAAAAGCAGATGGGCTGCAGGCAGGCGGTGGGCTTGGAGGCAAGGCATTGAGGACAACCCCAAGTTTGGAGTCCAGTGCTACCCCACACCTCCTTCAGGCTCACTTGGACATGTGGCCTGCCCTGTCCCTACCCTGTTTGCAGGGAATCACCCTGATTTCTGCCTCCTGATTTTCTTCTGAGATGGGTAAATAATATTTCAACACAAATAGTTCATTACTTGAGGACTTTTTTCAGTTCTTCATTGGCAATGCATCCGGAGTCAGTGTTTGCTCATGGGGCTGCATGATGTATCTCTCAAAACAGTGATAACAAGTGATTATTAAGTCTTGGTGCCTCCCATTCAAAGGAGGAAATCATAGGCCAGTGATTTCTCTCCAAGAAGGAGCAAATTTTCTCCTGTGTGTCTTTTGAAGCAGGATGGCCAAGGCAGGGAGTGCCCAAACCACCAAACACAGAAATCAAGGTGAAGGAGGAGGTTTGAAAGCCACTAAACCCTAAATGGCATAGACACAAGAGATTTCCAGGGATTCAAGCATCTGAGCAGAAAAAAAAGATATGTTTTATGGACTGTGCTTAACAGCTGGAGCAACTGAAGAGGCTTGTGTACACAAGAGGAGTACGGGTTCGTTACTGAGAGGAGAAAATACACCAGGGACTGAAGATCCTCCTAGGACATGGACTTAAGTGCAAAAAATTCTCCAGAGTGGGGAAGAAAACTCCAACTTGCTAAGAGCTAAAGCCCATGCATGGAATTAGATGACACTTAAGCGTGAACTTAAGTGCCTTGTTGTATCAGGATCTACATTGCTTGGAATGAGGAAAGATGACTCGCAACAGACAGGCCACAGTACAGCAAATTAAGCCTGCCTTTAAAAATTAGAGTTATCTAACTAATAGCATCTGTTCCCTGCCCTGCCACCAGTGTGTGTCCACTTCCAAAGCCTTTGGGTTGTGTCAAACCAGTTCTGCAAGATCAGCTCCCATTGCAGCATGCTGCTCACTGGATTGTTTGAGACACGGGGCTGGGCCCCCAAATACAAATAATTTCTGAAAGAAAAATTATTCTGTAGTGTCAACAGCACAGAGCTCCAGATAGTTCTGAAGAAAACAAGCTGCAAGGCATTTTGTGAAGGTGAAGAAATGAAACGGCTGCTCGCCTGCATTTCACCTTGCACAGATGGAAAAGTACATAGGTACACTGACACTCATCACCCTTAATAGGTGTCCCAGGGCTAAATCCTCACTCGCCACACTGAAAATGTAGGGGCAAGCCTGCAACTCATATACTTCAATAACAGAAGCAGCCATTTACACAGGGATGTGAAATATTTAGACTCAAAGGGTTTCATTTCACTTAATTTAATATCACTGAACACTTGGAAAATTTCTATAAATGAAATAGCTAGAGATTCAGATCCCTACTGTGTCCAAATGTATCTGGAAAAGAAATGTGTCCATTTTCTGTGCAACAAATGCTCAATTGAAGATTTTCTGGATAATAAAATCTCCAGCCTAGCTATTTAATTATTCAGCTGACTGGCAGAAGAATGTGAAGTTACAGAAATCTAAAGTCATGTGCTGGAAACTCTGGAGTAAGTTATAACAAATGTTTGCTTTAAAAAGCCACCAACTAAGCTATTTGGAAGCTTGCACTTATGTGATAATGATCATTTAGCAATTATGCAAGGAAGTGCTATCTTTGCTCTCATGGTCTCTCCTCATAAGGTCAAAAATACTTTTTTTTCTTAGAGCTACATCAAATATGAGTATTCTTCATGCCAGAACTTTCAGCCAAGACCTTAATCCTGTAATGGGAGGCATATGGCCAGACTCGGTCACTTCAATGGGTGCCCATAGGAGCATAAATCTCCTGCCATAAAATCATTGTGCTGGAAAACGTCCAAGTCACACTATTAGGTGCACCCTCCAGTTATTGGGCTCCTCGCTGCTTCCTCTTTTACTCCAAACACCTCCAGGAAGGTTGTCACACCTTTGCTCATTATAGTAATGGTGGAGAACAGCCAGTTTGCGGCATATCTGCAACGTACCATGTAGAAATGGGAATGGTCACAGGCTTTAAGGCTTCAAAACCCCCTAACAACACAGACCCACAGTCAGTAACGTTCTCTGGTGAACCTGTGATCTAAAGGAGGGGAAGGGGGAAAGGAGGATGATGGCAGGGTGCTGTGCAGCTGGGAGTTCAAGGACCTAAAGGAAGAAACAAGGAGAACATTGTAATTCTGGAGTGCTGCAGGAATTACACCAGCAGCCATTCACCCAGGGTTTTTTTCCAGTGTAGGGTCCACCAGGATTTAGGCTCTTTTACCTGCTGGTGGAGCTGTGCGAATGACCAGCACATGATTCAGGGCCAGAGCTGGGATCCAAATGTGTTTTCATGGCACAGACTGTTATTAGCCACAATATACTTCTGGCATTAGGCAATTTATAATTACGTTACTAATTACATCACCAGTTGAGTACAATCTGCCATTTCTGGAATTCTCTCACTAATCAAACACTGTCCTTGAGGCATTAAAAATACTCTGGCATCCAGCAGCAGGAGCAGCAAGTCACAGCATCCTCATTATCACAGGATCCCTGTTGAGGTGCTGCTGATCAGATAAGCCCACAGGAGCCTCAGCGCGCTCCAGCCAACTCAGACTGTGCCTTCGCCTTCTGCGCCCAGATCACAGAGGTGGCATGTGGGAAAGAAGCATCTGCCCCTCCAGGGCAAGCCCCTGCTTCCCAGGGCTCACGGCAGGAGGTGATCCAAGCTCCTAGCTGCCCAGGATCCAAAGGAGACTGAAAACTCTCCTTCCTGAGCTAGGCTTTGACCGTGTGGTTCAGGCCACACTTTCCACAGACTCATTGCTGTGCTACAAAATCATTTTTTTCTCCAGCTTAGAGGCGCAGTCCCTGATGAGCAGTAAGCAGACAGCATGCAGTGGCAATCAGGCACTGCTTCAGGACGAACAATGTGGGGGGTGAGAGTGTTGTGCACATTGGCATCCTTCTGCAGAGGAACCTAGTCACAGCAGCCCAGGAGCCCTCAGAGGAGAGATGGCAGTGACCTGGTGGTTGGCCAGCCTTCTCTGCTAAGAAGGTAGCATGCAGCCTCTCCAAGGGCAAAGCCAGCTTCCAGACAGCCAGCATACTGGTGTTTTTGCCATACCCTGCAGTCCTCTCTGGCAGCAGAGAAGGTACACAGTGTGACTTTGGAAAGAGCTTCCCTGTGTCTCCTCCACCACAGGTTAACCCCACAGGGAGACATCCTGGGCTGGCTCTTCAGGCAGGGGGAGGTTCCTCTGTACCACCTGTGTGGGTCAGGAGATTTTTCCCATTCCTCAAACACCCTTTTGAGAAAGAAGCCAGGACACTCGACCTACTGTTTTGCCCTTGGAGGACACAGCTTATCAAACTTCACTTCCTCTTCTTTTACCTCACCTTGCCACCAGATCATGCTATCTGCTTATCGCTCTCATCACACACTTCACATCCAAACCACTCATAGATAAGCTCCCAACTTGCTGCTCTGCCACTTGTGTCACCAAGCTTGGTCCCTCCTGGCTTGTTACAACAAAGCCAACCAGTCAACCACTCTTGGTTGGTTTATTTTAAATATTTAGCTATCCATCACAGCTCTTCATTAGAAGGGGGAAATTAGAAGGGGGAAGATTGCACTGCAAGAATAAAAAGCAATGTCCCAGTAAAGTCTGTGCACAATGCCATAACAATAACACTCACAGTGATTGTAGAAGGGTCAGCAAACAAGCTAGAGCTAAAAAGGAAACTGATGGCCCGTGTGAGACCTGTGTCGCAGAGGGTGCAAAGGGTGACAAACTCAGGCTGTGACCCAGAGACTGTGCCAGAGCCAACTGTGCTTCAAGACATCTTGTCAGAGACAGCACTGGGGAAAAATCAGCAAATGCCTTGGGGATATGGAGTCCCAGTGTGGACAGTACCATGGGGAGAAGAAGAAACTTCTGCTAAAATCTGGGACCCCAGCACCACAATCTGGGATCATAGGATCACGATCAAGTTTTGCTGAGGCCACCTATGGCCTGCTACCCAAGGGGGATGCCATCTCCTCCCATCCCAGCACTGTCTCTGCCCACCCTGGGTGATGGCACGAGCCATCTTAGGGAAGATTTTGTCCTCTCAGGTGCAAAAGCTGGGTCTGAACTTTGGATGTTTTACAGAAGACTGATTTGATCTTTCTTGACAACTTGTCTTCTACTGTGTGGATTTGTTTAAAAGGGAGAGAGCAGTTGTTAATGTCTACAGGAAGAGAAAGAAAACAGTCATCGCTCCACTGGTACAACAACCCTGCTGCCACTGCTGTCTTGTCAGGGGAAATTAGTCCAGAGGGGTACGAGTACCCCAGAGAAATTGTGGTTTCTTGCAAAATGCATTTTAAAAGACCTCAGCTGGCCTCTTTCTGACAGTGACACTTTCCTCCAAAAGTTTCCACCAGCTCAAATTCTGCTTGGAGGCAGGGGCTGGGATCACCAAAGCTGGGTGGGAAGCAAGATGCTTCTCTGGGAGTGGGTTCCTCAGCAGTGCAGAGCATCCTGGAAGCTGGACTTTACACAAAAGGCAGGGTGGGGACAGGCAGTGATGGAAATACAAATCATTTGCCTAATGAGATGTTTTTACTGCGTTTCCAATGGAATAATTTTGCTTTCTCCTGCCAGGCTTCTGTTATTGGTCTGTGCTCTTCCTACTGTTGTCGTCATTCCAGCTAGCCCTTGTCTGCTCAGGAAATTCATGGTATGCATATTTTTGTGCATGGTGCTCTTGAGATGTCTGAAAAATGTTCCTGTGATCCAGGCACTGATGTATCACTCTCGGGAGAAGAGAAATTTGTCTGCTTCCTGCATCCCTCTGTTAAGATACAGTGTGAATATAAATGTGTTTGGAAGGGTTAAGTTAAAACAATAATGCACCTTTCTCTTCCCATGTTTTATATAATGCAGCTATTCCCATTTCACATTGAAAATACAAGATATTGGTATTTGAACAGATATTTGGCTTGGTTAGCTGAAGATATCTCATAATTGGCTAATGCTAAACTTGCCTTTAGGATTTTCTGTCTAATTTTCATAATTAAAATGGGAGAAAATAGTCTTTGGTGCTTACAGCTGCTCTGATCAGTCAGCTGATTGCTCTGCAGACTCCCTCCTCCTGCCCCCAGCCCACTTCCCAGGTTTTCTCAGCTGCTCTGAACCCCTGCAGCCCAGAGTGAAACCTCTGGGCTGTATCAGCTCTGCCTCATCTTCTCCAGGGCACAACATTTGGGCAAAGCATGTCTGGGTCCTATGGACCAAGCAAGCTGCAGCCCAGCAGTCCCTCGGCCACCTCCCCAAGGGCAGGGAGCAGGTCTCCAAGTGCCTCCAGGAATTCCCAGCGCTGCACATGGACAAGACACAGCTGATTCCTGTCCCTGACAAGGGGGATGTTTGCAGTGGGCTGGCAACAGGGGCACAGGCTGGTGCAAGAAGTCACGTCCCAGATGTCCGAGGCCTGAGGGGATGGTCACCAACAGCCACCCAGCATGGCTGAGCAGATGCGGGGCAGCAGCAGCAGCAAGAGGTGATGGCTGTGGCTGGGACCCCCATCTCCCTCCCTGCAGCTCCACTTCAAGCACCAAGCTAAACCTCATGCCCATTAAAGCTAATGGAAAAAAGCTATTTAACGAGGCTCTGGGGCCAGCCAAAAATGATGAATGAAAATTGTTTAACAATCATACAGCCAGTGGCCTGACTCTGCCCGCATTCGCAGCTTCATAAATCCCAGCAAGATGAACCCTCTGAGCTCAACAGGCTCCATGGTTTCAGCCGTGTCCCTTCATGTGCTGGCACCATGAAGCTGCCTCCCTCCTGTGCAGGCAGCAGACAGGGCACTGCCTCCCCAGGGAGGAGAAAAACCAAACCAAACATCTTCTAAAAGCACTGCCAGAGGGGTCTTTTGGTCGTGCAAGTCAGCTGCTGCCATGGGACAAAAAGGTGGGTATTGAGTTTATAACTAGTAATCCCTCCCTTTGATCAGATCTTTAAATCCAAGGTAGGAGTCATCTCCTGCAGAGCAACAACCAGAGCGATAGAGAATGGCTTTAAATAACAAACATATACTTGGTTCTGTGGAAATGAAAACATTTCACACCTCTAGTTCCCTGCCCTGCACTTTCAGCCCTAGGGGTCCCAGGGATAGGCTTCTTCCAGGCTAAAGAGAGGTGCCTATTTCTGCTGACTATCTCAATTCCAAGCAACCTTCTCTAGCCCCTGCAAGTAAATGAGTTTTGTGCTGCAGTTTAAGCAGAGAGGACTCCTGCTTTTATAGCCTCTGACTCTGCTGCCAGTCCTCACAGAGCCAGGCACACAACCTCACAGTGCCATGGGTGGGTCCATGAGAAGCACCACAGGGTGCTTCCTGGTGTCCCTCCACCCCTTTGCAAGCTGTAAAAGGCAGAAAAAAAAGATTTCTTAATGATGAAACTAAGCAAAGAAAGGGCAAATGTAAGAATATTGTCAATGAACAGTTTGCAAAGGAACTGAAAATACAGAACCTCTTTCAAGATAAACTCACAATATTTTCCAGGACAACAAACCCACAAGAAATTCTTCCATCAGCTTCTTGGCAACTCCCAAGTTAAATGCCAGTAATCTGGCAGTGAAGAACTGGCATCTAGCACATTGCAAGTTTGAAAGCTCACCAGTTTTACCCTCTCTTTATGGCTAGTTGCATTAACCTCATTAGAGCCATTACTCATGTCTGTTAAGAAAGATTTACCTCTTCACTCGCTTTGCACTCAAAGTAATGCTTCCCTTACTTCCACCCTGATTGCAAAGCAGCCCAATGAAAAGCTGCCTTCCCCTCAAGCCCGTAAAAAGGTAACTGAGATCTTAAAAAACAATCTGACATCTTTCTTTATAAAAATACATCAAGGGGTTATTTATAAGCATCACGTATCAACTAAAAAAATATTTTTGTCCCATGTTAATGCAGTGCCTACTCCAATTTACTCCAAACGTAATGAGATCTCTGTACATGTTGTGCAGAGTCCTAGTCCTTCCATCCTCAGGTCCCATGGAGACCAACATAGTGTTCATTTGATAATTAGCCTCATTATAGGCAAATTGAAAGCTTTTCAGTCTACTAAAATACACACTCAATGCTCCAGAGATGTAGCACCTAGCAAATTTGGAGTGATAGACAACACTGATCTCTGATACAGATCTGGTTAAGGAATTAAAGTCCAGCAGCCACTACTGCTCTGCAATGAGCTTCACTCCATTGCATCCCCGACCCCACCATCCTTTACTGAAATTAACTGGGCAACCCCAGCACAGATACAACCACAAAAGGATTTTTCCCCGTAAAATAGCCAGATCCCAAATGACAAAGATGAGTAATTTAGTGATACTGCCTGAGAGAAACTGAAGGAAACAGAAAAACACATTAAGCCCTTTCCTTGGACTGGGAACTAGCAGCACTTCGTAGGCTGTACTCAAATACCCTCAACAGTATTTCATCTCGCTCAGGCAATCTTCAATAAATGTACACATTTTTAACATCCTACGTATACTTCAGACTCCTTTTGCAGATAATGACAAGAAAAACAAGGAGTTCCCATAGTGGTGATGTGCCCACGTAATAGAGACAGCAGCTCAGGAGCTGGGAAGGCAGGGGAAGAGCAAAAAAGCAGGCAAGGTAAAAAACCCTGCAGTTTGGCTCGTGATATGTCTCTCTTTTTGGTCACATTTAAGGAAAATTGCCCTATAATGGCAGCAGATGAATCTTTTGGTTGACCAGCAGTGAGAGAGGAGGGAAGGATTTGAACTTAGCGAATGCTTACTCCTGCCTCCATTCCCTCACCTACTAGGTTGAAATACTGGTACCAAATTTACAATTAAAAAGAGAGAACGGAAGCAAAGTGAGCAGCGAAATATTTGCATTGTTGTAAACTGCCAGGTTGCATGAACTGTGAAGTCCCCAGACTATTTGGGGATAATTCGGCACCTTTCAAGTGTCACATAAAATTTCATGGAGGATGATGCTTGGCATTGTTTATATGACATTAGCTTCACCTTTTCATCCTGCTGGGGACCATCAAATGCAAAACTGGATTAAATTTGGCAGATCACATTATATATGGTGAAGTGAGAAATATTGCTGTATCACAATTGATTTTCCCAAAGGCACCAGCCAACCTCTGATATTTTGATGCTGAGGCGATAAATAATTTTCCGCTGGTAATTTCCATATTCAGTAAGCTGAGAAGTTTTTCTCAATATGCAAATGAGATTTATTTAAAGCACCATTTGTTGTTGCTTACAATTAGAATGATTTGGATGGCTGCGGAGGATTTTTGTCTTGGGTGATGCTGAATGGGCAGGATCAGAGGCAAGTCCTTCAAGCAACATAGACCCGCCTTCAAACTAAGCTAGATTTTCTCACTGGGCTTGTCATAGCTGGAGAAGAGACATGCCGGATAGCAGCACATGGGTGATCAGGAGTCTTATACCTTGATACTACAATTATTTTACCTGGTTGTAAATATTTGGGTAGGCGTTGAAATAAGCAGGTCACGCCAAAGGTTTGAGCAAGCCCCAAAGCCAGCCCTGATAGATGGAGGAAAATTCTCAAGTATCAACCCACCTGAGGAGATTGCATCTGAGATGTGCCTGCAACATCCTGACTTCTTATTGGTTTTGACAATAGAACTGAAAGGCAATCAACAAGGTCATGTCTATTGATCTTGTAGTTGAACACAGGAAAAGGATAAAAGCAATGCCCAGAAACTGAATAATTTGATCACGGACATAAAAAGGGGTATTTTGACCCATCTGTACTAAAGAGACACCTGGCACTATCTTCAGCTGGACCTAAATTTCCTTTATGATATCAGTGCTAATTGTATAGACAAAGCCCACCTTTGCTGAATGCTAGATACAGCTAAATTTCTGCACTGGCTTCTCCTAAACCTCAGAAGAAGGCTTCGGCCAGCTCAGCAGGTTCCAGAGCCCTGCATTGGCACCCCCGCATATTTGGTAAAAACCCTCAGAGATGTTTCCAATGGTCTGGATGGGAGACAGCGCAAGAAGCAGGGGTGAGACAGGGCTGGAAGGGTTGTGAATAACACAAATATAACAAGCTGAAGCACGTGCGGTGCCGCTGTGCCCTGCTCCCCTACCAACCCTTCCCACCCAGAAGAGCCTTTAGATAAGGCACTGCACAAACCTCAGAGGATGACTTAGCAAAGAATAAAAGTCTTTCCTCCAAACAGCTCCCTCTTATCTCACTTGCAAGAGAAAACAGTCTCTGGTAGCACAGCAGTGGGAACATCCAGAAGACCCCTTTCCCCTGGCACCAGCCTGCCCACAGCTCCCAGCCTAGCTGTGGGACACAGATCCCCCCTCTGCCAGTCCAGGCTTCTCCCCCATCACTCTCCAAGAGCTGTTCCCTCAGCTCTCCCCTTTGCTGGCTTGCGTTTGCTTGCGCTCTCCCGGAACGACGAGGTTTGTTATTCTGAGTCATTCTCACTGCTGCTGCTCCACTGCAGGCCCCGCTGTGAGCATCGCTAACGCGCCTGTTTCCAGTTTGCACACCACGTGAAAGCAGTTTAAAGGAAATTTAGTCCCATAGAGAGAGCCAGTGCTAGGTTGATATGTCTCACAAATTCTAATTTGATGAGTTATACACAGCCTTTACACACAGAGATGAAGTTGGCTCTCCGAATACATTTGCATTTGTCACTATTGCAAAGCCTTGCAAAGTCTGTATGGAAAAGCCTGGCCCTGCCCAGCCAGCTTCGTGTTGCACTTCCAACCAAGGTGCCTGCAGGCATTGGAGAGCAGCCCGTGGGTTAATCATGCTTGCGCAGGTTTGCTGCTGCTGGACCTCTCCAGCAGGCCATGCGCTGCCATATTGTTGCATCAGTTTTAGATTTGTTTCCTAAGGCTCTGCTTTCAAGATAGAAGTTTCCTTCTTTAACTCGTACTGATTCCTTCTGCCTCTCTCCAGCAGGCAAGGGTGCATCTCAGTGTCTGGTTAAGGATCTCTGCTGACATAAATGGGTGCCTCGTTATATTTTTGGTGCTGTTCCTCTCACTTAGATATGGAGAAATTTTGATCTTCTAAAGCTAAGAAAACTCAGTTGAGAAAGTTTTAAATCTCCCTATAGGGACACTTGCTCTGCTTTTTTTTTTTATAGTGGCACATGAACTATCACCTGTTAATAAGGTGTTTCTAGTAGTGGTCTATAGACCAGGGACCCTTGAGTCTTAATGACATCAATAACATAAACCCCCACATTTATTTGTACATCAGCTGCTGGGTGTGATTCAGCAAGGGACGGAGCAGAGATCTGCATCAAATCAGCCTTACGAGTTGTTGTGGCATAAGCAGAGCAATCAAGAACCAGCCGATTCAGATCATCATCCTTCCAAAACAGATGTCAAATGATGGATAAGGTTTCCTTTAGCAAAAGGTGCTTCTTGGTGCCTGAAAGTTTAGTGCCCACCTCGAACACTTTTATAGGGAATTACATTTTTGAGCGAACCGCCTACCAAACAGCAGAGCCCTTCTCCACATCCAGAGAAAAGCACCCCAATTTAAAGGTTGCCATCTACTTGTCCTCAGAAAAAAACTTGGGAGCAACAGAGGAGTCCATGAAATGAAGCCTGTCATCCTCCCAGGGAGCTCAGCCTCCCCCAGAATTTCAGCCACGACTCAGCATGAAGGAAAAGAGAGCAGAGCCTGAGTCACAAGTTTCTCTTCCTTGAGGCTGTTGCAGATACGATAAAACATTTTTTTTTTCCCTAAGTGCTGCCTAGAGTTTAATAAATGCTCATATGTATTATTAAACTGGAATATTAACCCCAAAATCTTATAATAAAATGACTCAAGCATTTCAAACCATCTCAGAGGCTTGCAAAATCCTTGCAAGTCACTAATTAAGCTACATTGGAAAAATTGTTTGGTAAATTTTACAGTCAGGTTTCATCTTCTCTTTAGAAAGGGAAGACTACAAATTTATGCAACATAAAATGGCAGCTAATGAATTTGGAACATATTCAGTATGGAACGTGGATCTGACAAGTGGGAATAATAACATTAACAGCGTCTTGAGATAATAGACTATTTAAATTCATATTTGTAGAAGCCATAGACTAATATGCAGTGATCTACAGTTTAGATGTTGTTTCCTTGAGGGCACAATCCAGAATACGCAGGGATACAAATTTTCAAGCAGAAGAAATCTCACATCGCTCTCCCAAGGTGTGACACCCAGCAAAGAGAGGCCCCTGGAAAACACGCTGTGCTGAGGGGATCTTGAACATGAAAACATCATATGAATTTACAGATTGGCCTCATGCAGGAGGAAGCAGCCATAATTCGATCTCCTTAGAGCTAAGGGTTGCTCCTTGTCAGGTGAACCAGTAAATAACAAATGCTCCTGTCTGGGTAGAAACACCCCACCCTGGTTAAGGTCCACTGCCCAGATTGTGCTTAATGGTTGGCATAAGCAAATATTAAAAAGTAAATAAAGGAACCTATTAACAACACATCTGGCACTTCAGGGCTTTTTGCAATGATTTTCTGCTGGTCAGAGTATTCATAGCTCTCATCAGTGGTTACGGCTCTGGGCTGCATGATGGGAATCCAGCCCTGCTTATTTCCACAACCAGAGGATGAGTTTTGTCAGGATAAAAGCTGCATCTATCAGGGCTCAGGTTCTGGTGTCCAGTCAATTCATAAAGCCTCATAAAGCTTCTTCTTTTCCTCCATAAATGGCTGAACCAGTACTGGCATGAGATGAAAACAACGAATCCCATCCCTAAGCCAGCCAACACAAATAGTTTAATTCCCGGTCTGCCAGTGGCTGTATTTTAGCATTGTCTTACCAGACCTGGAGCTGAACAAAATTTGGGAAGCCGTTATTATAGCTGTGCAACACCACATCCTGGCTTTTGATCTCCAGCACTGGCGTAAATCAGGTCCTTAGGGACCAGAAGTCCCTTGGGGTAGTGTTTCTGTGGCCCACATCAAACGCTGCTGGGAAGCACAGATCCAGCTTTTAGTATTTGTATCATGTTTCCAGTTGTCTGCAGTGTTACAATGCCAATGATTTATTCATTTATTTACTTCACCCTTTGCATACGGTTTGTAAAGCAGAGAGCAAGCAAGATGCAATTAGGCTGTAACTACATCTAGTATGAGTTTTGGGGACCACCATCATGTGATTAGCATGGCAAGGGATGGCCTCCCTAGCCTCCAGGAGCACCCAAGGCAAGCACTAGCACCATTTCTCAGCTCCACAAGACACACCAACAGTTGGCATAAGGCAAAGGAGGGAAGAGGTTCCCTCTGAGAGCAGCATCCCAGGGCTGGGCAGAATTTGGAAGGGAAAGAGAGATTCAGGCAAGGGAAAGAACCACTATTATCTCTGTGATGAAATCCAGGACTTTCTCGGGACTTTCTCAATGGACTGATGAGAATTGTTAAGACATGAAGGAAGTCTTGCAATGGTCTTGCCCTTTGGACTGCAGTAACTACTCTTTGTTAGTTTAATGCTGCAAGAAGAGATTAGTCTGATACACACATCATTTCACCATATTTACACCAAAAGGACACCAAGCCTTTTTCTCTTGGCCATAGCAGAAACAGACCCTAGTGGACACTGTTCTGGTTCAGGAATCCTCTGCTGGAGAGCCCTGGCCCAGGAAGCTGGGAGCATGATGTTGTGCACTTCTATCCCCTCTCCAACCTCTGCCTCCCTCTGCAACCATAGTTCTGGTCCAGCCTGGGAACTGCAGGATGCTCCACCATCCCTGAGCTATACGTGCGCTCACCCAGAGAGCTGATACTCACACTTGTCCCTGAGTGATGTGTTTGCACTGTGGGGAGCTGGAGAAGCTGAGAGCATGTCTACAGGTTGTCACATGTACAAATTTTAAGGAGGGCTGGGGCTCCATTTTGGTTCAACACTCAATTTGTAACAGCTGCCCATACCTCTTACAGCAGAGGAGGGTATGAAACATCCTCCAGGGACTTCTGGGTGTCTCAGATCTCTGCGTGGCAAGTGCTGGGTATCTCAGATCTCTGCGTGGCAAGTGCTGGGTATCTGGTCACCACTCGGATACAGATGTACAGCACAAATTGCTCTGTAGTACCTGATCCACAGGGAGAGCCACACACTGCTCCGGGCATGTGCTCCACAACACACGCATCAGTGCCATAATTCACTTACACTGATATTCTTCCTGACACTTTTCATATAACCCCTAATTTTTTGCAGATGATGGAAAGCTCTCTATACCCAGAAGGATGAAGCGGTGTCAGGCAGCTCAGCAAAGCTCCCCAGCACAACAAAGGAGACTTATGCAGCACTAACCTCACGCACCCCCCCTGGAAGAATGCCAGGCAGAGCCTTGTGCTTTCCATAAACCTCACGCTGTCTGCTTACACAAACACAGAACAAAACAACCCAGTGCTTCTCAAAGTTACAGTTTTAAATTAAATTCCTTGGGCAAGACCTAAGTCATCTCAATCCTTTTTTGACTTGTATTAATTTTACCTCTGTCCTATGATTTCCATAACTAGGAGTTACAGCTCTCATACATTTCCTCCTCTGCTTCCAGGTCACCTGTTTTGCTCTGGCATTTTTGCTTGTGTTTAGAAATGGCTAAACTTTCTCTCTGTGCAATCCTTATGGCTCCCCAGATGTGGCTGCTGCAGGTGATGAAACTTCCTGGGTCACAGGAAAGGGTGAAACAGGAATGAGCACAGACTGTGGATCGGATCTGGATCAAGCACAGTATCTGTCCTTGGGGTGGAACCAGGGCCAAAGGTTTTTGCTATTGTAGTGGCAAGTCAGAATAAAAATGGGCTACACTTAATTCTAACAAATTTTGTGCTAATGCTGTGGATGGAATTATAAAACTTGGGCAATCCAAGGGGTTCTTTACCTGAAGCAGGAACTCTGGTAAGACAGGGATTCCTCAAGCACTTAGATTAAGAATTCACCAAAACAACTTCCAGAAACATCTCCAAGATGTTGCTGTGCTGGTGATCAGTTAACACTGTTATTGTCATGGTGCAAAATTCAGATGGAGACATGAGGTGCATTAGGTAGGGCATGTACTCAAGCAAGGTACTAATACATTGTTTGCATGCAGAACATGTATCAGAAAGGACAAATGTCTTTGAGCAGATATGCTATGGACACAGGCCCTGAGTTGTAACCAGTTACTTCATCATTAATAGGAAAAAACAAGTTACAAATCATAATCATGTAAAAGGGAGAA
The DNA here is from genome assembly GCA_024611175.1 of Megaceryle torquata. Taxonomy (NCBI): domain Eukaryota; kingdom Metazoa; phylum Chordata; class Aves; order Coraciiformes; family Cerylidae; genus Megaceryle; species Megaceryle torquata. The sequence continues at coordinate 66,712 of JANIJG010016970.1, forward strand.
GATAAGTTCATTAAAGGTAAGCTGGAGCTGGAGTAGCAGCACTTCTACCTGCTTCTCTGGGTGCCCACCACAGCACAGCACTTTGATGGCAGTACCAAACCTCACACATCCTCAATCAGCCCTCCCCTGGCAACATCCCCCGCTGATTGAAGCTTTCAAAGACTTCTTTCATCTGGTGACTGGAGGGCTGGAAAAGCCTGGTGCTTTTTCTTTCCCTCTGGAAGGTCTGAAAAAATGGAAGTAATGTGCTCAGGAAAGGGTCTCTCCAGGCTACTCCACACGTTGCTCACGCTGGGCAGCCAGGGCCAACATAAGGGCCAAACCAGTTCCTAATAATTTCTCCAAAATTTGGAGGGTGCTGGGCAGCATCTTCCCATAACCTGTCCCACACTGTGCGTGACCCCAGTGCCAGCCACAGCAGGGAACCCAATATGATGTAGCGACCACCTCTGTCTAATGGGAATTAAGGGCAGTTTATAACAAGCAGAACCAGGTCATCATGAACATACAGGCTTCCAGTCTTGACTGAACACCACCTGGGCCAGGCTTGGAGCATTTCATCGCTGAAATCAGTGGGCAAAACCCTGACACTGACAACAGGCTGATGGATGAAGATCTCAAAGCCTGTCCTAGATCCCAGGGAAGCAATAAATCAGGAAAACCCCAAGCCCCTGAGTGCTTTAAAAGTCAATAGCAAAATTTAAAATCAATGGGAAGGCTGGCAGGAAGGCAGCACAGGGGTGGGCATGCAGAAGGGACGTGCAGCTATTGTTCAGCTGGGGTAAGCTGCCAGCATTCTGGATCCTATAAGCCAATTTTACTTAATAATCCCACTAATATAGAATGACACTGGTTGTAATCCTTCAGTGATTACAACATGGACCAATGCTTTGGCATCTCTAGGAGGATTTAAGGGACAGTACAGCATCTGGAAAGCTATAGCCAGGACTTTTCCTATCAACCGTAAGGGAAGAGACTATCAAGGCACAGAAAAACAGAAGCTGATGAATGCTCATCCATATTTCTATATGGAGATTAAAAAATAAATAAATTAAAAAAATAAAAGTGAGAGAGAAAGAGAGAACAAAGCTGGAGCTTCCTCACTGTGGTATCTGCCAAGAGCCTCTGCAAAGCAGAGCCCAAAAGCAGAGAAGCAGCAAAAGGGGGATATACACAACAGGACATCAGGAGCAGAAAACACAACACAGCATGGGGAGAAGCATCTGAATGAAACCAGCCCAGGAAATCTGGGACCACCCCTGGGGTTTGGTAAATAACAAAGAGAAAGATGACAATATTAACAGTCAGGGAGATTTTGAACAGCGCACTTGAACTCTCTCTGCTTGCACAAAGTGACCCCAGGAGGTGAGCCACTGGGGAGCAAAAGGAAGCCAGTGAAATGGAACCAGAATCCCTTGATCTATCCTCTCTCCCTGGGGACATAGAATCATAGACTGGTTTGGGTTGGAAGGGACCTTTCAAGCTCATCTAGTCCAACCCCCCTGCAGTGAGCAGGGACATCTGCAACTAGAGCAGGTTGCTCAGAGCACCAGCCAATGTGACCTGGAATGGTGCAACTGCCACCTCTCTGGGCAACCTGGGTCAGTGTTTCACCAGCCTCGATTAAAGTGTTCTTCCTTCTATCTAGTCTAAACCTGCCCTCTTTTAGTTTAAAACCATCACTCCTCGTCCTGTCACAACAGGCCCTACTAAAAAGTCTGTCCCCATCTTTCTTATAAGCCCCCTTTAAATACTGAAAGGCCACATTAAAGTCTCCCTAGAGCCTTCTCTTCTCTAGGCTTAACAACCCTGAGAACCAAGGACATCTTAAGGACCGTTCTAGGGTCTCTTGCCCACACTGCAGAGTTTCCCTTACCCCCAGAAGTCCAATAGCTTTCACTGAGGATGACCTTCAGATAATGTCACGTACAAACTTAGCGATATCCACATCCTGATATGCAACAAAAACCACCTTATCTGTAAATTGCTACCAAGAGTTTAAATCATTGCTAATTTATTGGAAGTGTCACTTGTACAATATTTTCAATGACTGACACCAGACTGGGAAGCGAGAAACTGGAGCACAGTTAGGAAGTTTCATAGGCTAGTGAATCACGGTGGGGGGTGCTGCTAAATTATCAGCTGTATATTGAGAACAGCTGGAACATCTCCAAAAGCTGAGGACAGATGCAAAATTGGTGGAAAGATTGATTCAACATCATCACCAGCAGCCTTGTATAAGCACTGCGGGCCAGGAGGCCTGAAGAACAGCTGGCTAGAGTGGACGCGCTGAATTATTGTAACAAAATTAGATAAAAAGTACAGAGGAAATGATTGCAACCCCTTACAGGGAGGCAAGAGGCTTTCCATGCTGGAACAGCTGGAGGACTCAGAGAGACCATTCTCTCTTGATAGTAATCACTAAATTAGTCAAATTCAGCCAGTGAAGATGTTTCATTATGAACAGATGGAAGTTGGGGTTTAACTCTTTGCTTTGCATGAGCCTGTTCAAAGCAGCCAGTAATCCCTCTGGTTAGTGCAGAAGAAGTCCAGACAGCAGGGTGCCGGGATGGTGGGGAGCCAACCGCAGCTGGGAGCTGCCCAAAGCTCAGAGCAACCCCAGGGCAAAACCAAGGCAGATGCTTTACATCACCACTAACAAAAGTATCTGCATCACTTTCCCCAGATGAAATGCCCCCACCTCTTGCCTAGCGGTATTTCCTCTTCTCACTCCACCTGGCCATTCCTATGGGTGACACAAGTCCCAGCTGGCTGACACCACTCACCTAAGCTGATGGCATGCCAAGGCAGTCCTCTGAAAATACAGCATCAAAAAAAAAAAAAAAAGGTGGCCGTACTCTGGAATTTTGTCTTTGAAGGGGAGGAAAAAATGCCTTCAGACTGCAAGTTTAAACGCAAGGCAGAGGATAGTACAGAGCCATCTTTGCTGATCATAAGTGCACAGTGCTGCACCCCTAGAAGTGCCAAAATTATCGAGCTGATGGTGCTCCACAGCCTGTACCTCAGCCCTAAAGCAGAATCCCTGTGCAAGGCAGTAGCCTTCTAGATTAAAGTTATAGCAGAAAGTGAAAAACAGAGAAAAATCTTCCTACGCCTTAAATAATTAGAGGATGTTGCACAGCTTGAATCACAAGGGTTTACATTTACATTACAATCTGTTTTTAAGGAGCCTTGTAACTGTTCACTTGTTTTCTGAAAATTACCATGCACTTGGCACAAGATGCCTCTTGGGCAGGACCAATTGCTTCCAGACAGGTTTGCGTGGTGCCTCTGAAGGCACCCAAGGCTGCAGAAGCAGCAGTGCGCTCTGAAGAGGCACCTGGTGGGCTGGTAGGATGCTACTCAGAGACTAAAACAAACTCAGAGATGCCTGTCTGCTGGCAAATGAATATTGCCCCTTGTGAAAATCACTCAAAATTTCTACTCTTCCAGTAAATGAACTTGTGCCTGGCAATACTGAAGCATTTCATGTCATATGACCTCATTCTCCATGTTCTTCAAGTTGTGAGCTGTCCCTTGTCATTCAGCATTTGTCCTAATATAGACTCTCTCCCCTCATCACCAGTACACTGGGATGAATCATAAGTCATATTTGTGATTGTGAACCCACTTGCCAACCTACATCTGGAGAGATGACTCTTTTCAATAGCCTTAAATCTGCAGCTGTCTTTGTCAGGATCAAGTTTTACAGGTTGTTTTCCCCTATCTCTGAACAAAGAGGCTTTGAAAAACCTTCAGTGTTCAGAAATGCCTTCTTGTTCCATTTCTCCAGTGTAGGCAGTTTCCATGAACTCTGCTTATCCTCATATTATATTAACAAGGAGACTGAGAGTGACTGAGCAATAACAGCTTTATGAGTTTTTTGCAACAGAATGGGAATTAACTCAGAAAATCATCTGAAAATAAAACTTCTGTAAGGAGGACAAAGAAAACTAAAACACAGCAACTACGGGTTAAATCCTTTTGCCCATCTGACCAGAACTGTGCACGATGGAAACTTTGGTAAACATTCTTGATCTGTGGTGGGCCTGTGTCTTCACAATTCAAAGACTAAACTGTGAAAGAAAACCCTGGACTGAAGCATTTTCATAGCTTGGACCACACCAGAGAAAGGGCAGCTCACAGACCCCCTCCCACCACACTAAAATTCAAGTAAAATTCCAAATGAACTTGAACAAAACCCGAAGGAGGTGGCAAGTGTCACAGGTATGAGGTACCGAGGACACAATGACCATTAGTTAATGACTGCATTTTACTTAACTGAATTATAATCATCTAGGGCTAGAAGCATAAATCATCTTGGGGACGGTGCCTGTGAGCTATGATGGCTGTGGTATTCTCAGCAGACTGCACAGAGAGGGAAACACACTGTAACTAACAGACCACTAATTTTAAACCTCCCTAAAACCACTGGTTAATGTTTGCAAATGGAAGTGCAAATGGCAGCGTTGCTGTGACTCACAGTGTGCTGGTCCCCCCGTTGCTCAAGCAGTTATAAACGTGCTGGTGCTTCTCACAGCTTATTTATTTCCCTTTTTCCCTGACTGACTGAGAAAAAGGAAACAATTTACATGGAGATATTTGTCTTCTGCTCTAACACAGGGTAACCTTAGACCTGTTCCAGCATCCTCTGCTAAATCAGGTTGTATAAATGTGTACATAAAAATACAAACCCAATGCAAACGCAACCCTGCTGCAAAAACAAGCAAAACAAGAAGCAATGCAGAGCTGCCTTGAAAAAGCAGAAAGCTCTGGTGAAGAAGCTTTCTATGAACCCTTCACTACGTGGCCTTCCTAGGACAACAGGGCCTCATTAGCCTGGAGGAGCTGCCACATTTCAGACCAGTAGCCAACAGATCTGCATTTTCTGTTGGCTGAAACACCTTAAAGCTCTCTACAACAAAGCCCTGGGTGTAGAGAAAGGAACATGGGAAGCTATTCACTGCAGAGCAAGGATGCTGGTGGCCCATCAGGGCAGCCCACAAGCCACCCATGCCCCAGCCCTCCGGGGCTGAGCTCCCCTGAGTGTCACCCACCCACATGGACACCTGTCACAGCCCAGCCAAGGATTTCCAGAAAGAAATGTATTTAGAAATGCAAAGTGCACCTAGAAAACTGTGGAGGAGCTCTGAGGCAGCCAGTGCACCTCTGGGGAGCCTGGGGCTGGGGAGCACTGGGGTAGCAAAACGGAAAACATGCTCAGGAAAATAAAAAGTCAGTTACACAGCACTTCATAGGCACAGTCCATCCCTGACCTCCTGCCCCTTCATCTGCAGGGGCTTATGAAGGACAAACTGTGCTTTAGCAGGCTTTTCTACTCCAAGAAAGCACAAAGGGGAGACAAAGCTAAATCTCCTTAACCTGTTTCACTGCATGAATATAGGAACTGCTTCAGATATAAGATATATACAGACAAGATACAAGGAAGAAATTTTTTACAGTGAGGATGGTGAGACCCTGGCCCACGTCGTCCAGAGAAATGGTCGATGCCCCATCCCTGGAAACATCCCAGGTGAGACTGGATGGTGCTCAGAGCAACCTGCTCTAGTTGCAGATGTCTCCTGCTCCCTTCAGGGGGGTTGCCACTAGATGAGCTTTGAAAGTCCCTTGCAACACAAACCCTTCCATGATATGGATGCACAGACATTATGCAAATTTATTGGCAGAGGTTTTTTTAATCATCCCAAAAGATTATTTTTTGTGCCGACGTACTGTATTCTTGGTATTCTTTCTGCCTTTTGAGTATTCCCCTAGAACGCTTCTAAACAATGAATTTTGCACCTTCCCTCCCCAAGGATGATGTGCTTTTATAGCTGAAAACATTTAAGTGGAATTTTTGACTTAGTGTCTTTGTTCACATTGTTAAGCCGATCAAGCTGTAGTACTTTGGAGAAAAAGAGAAAAGAAACAATGTTGTTTTGTCTGCTAACATGATTGATAGACAAGTTTCAATTATTGTATCTTTAACTGACTGGGAAGCACTTAAAAAGAGACAGGCTGCTGAAAGATGGGTTACTTCCCAGCGCAGGGCTGTTTGTGCAGAAAAAGGATACAAGGATGCTCTCTGGTGGTAGCTGGAAGGCAGGGCTCTGCCCCGGCCACTTCATTTCTAGTTTATTTTAAGGACTGAGTGAGAGTGTGAAACCTTGTTATTATAACAGTAATTTTTTTTTTTTTTTTTTTTAAGCAAAATGTATCAAACCAGTTAGTGATTTGGGAAAAAAACAGCAACAAAAAAATTATCTCAGGATATGCTTTTTCAATTCTCTTTGAGTATTCCCAGTTACAACTTCTAAAATAAAACCAGCTTTAGCCCTGCTGGGGACCAGGATGCTGGGTGCTCTCAGCAAAGACCATTCCAGGACTGCCATGGCAGGGAGCTGCTCAGAGACTCTGTTCTGACTTGACCCTCAAGCCCCTTCTCCCAGGCCACTCATCTCCCCACACCAGCACCACCAGTCGTGCTGGGTTTTGCACGGAACGACTCCCAGCCCTGCAGATGCCTCTGTTTCCATCTCTCAAATTTAGCTGATTCTCCAGCCATTTTCCTTCCACCCACAAAATAACTCTGTACACAGAGCACTGTGCTGCAAAGTCCTCCCCAGACAGGTCTCCTCCTGTGGGCCCAGATTTGGATCTTGCTTTTGCCCAGTCCTAACCAAATATCAAACCATAGTCCATCACTTTCAGCCTTTTAAAAGGCTTATAGTCTTTCTATTAAATCACATTTCAGTAAACAGTGCCAGTGCAAAGACTTCTTTGCCTTATCTTACTACAGTGATGGATTTTGAACCAGCGACCAGCTCAGGGGTTAAATACATAACCACAACCATGAGAGTGATTTTCATCTTACAAGAACTGCACTACAGTTTATGGTGTATTCAGTGTTAAGAAAGGACTTCTCATTAATCCCTTGTCATCCCCAAAATGACACCCAACAAGGGCACAGTGAACACCTCACCGTGCACCCTTTCGTTGGCTGAGAGCAGGAGTGGTTTGTGTCACCTGGATTTCCCTGCTTAAGTCTCTGAAATGAACCCCGTTCATGCCTGGAAATGGAGATGGGCCATGGAAATTAGAGGGATGTTTAGAAGGCCTGGCAGGTTCCCACAGCTGAGGTTTGCTGTGAGAGCAGAGTGTGAAAACACAACCATGAACCTGGTTTATTGACACTGATGAATTTTCACCTGGGTACAAACATGTTTTTGATGCTGTTTCACTGCTGCCCTCATCAGTACCTCTTTTGTTGATTATCCTGAATATCATAGAATCACAGAGTGTTTTGGGTTGGAAGGGACCTTTCAAGCTCATCTAGTCCAACCACCCTGCATTGAGCAGGAACATCTGCAACTAGAGCAGGTTGCTCAGAGCTCCAGCCAACCTGACCTGGAACGGTTCCAGGGATAAGGCATCAACCACCTCTCTGGGCAACCTGGGCCAGTGTTTCACCACCCTCATTATAAGAAATTTCCTCCTCCTATCTAATCTGAACCTCCCCTCTTTTAGTTTAAAACCATCGCTCCTTGTCCTGGAGCAACAGGCTCTGATAAAAAGTCTGTCCCCATCTTTCTTATAGGCCCTTTTAGGTACCAAAAGGCCACATATCCTCCACATCAGCCTGTTTCTTTCACTGCCTCCATGATTCAGTGAGGAGCTCTTTTGCCTGTGATGGTCCCTGGGGAGACGTTCTCCCAGTGCTGCTTCAGAGAAGATCAGCAAGACCCTGCCCTGGAGAGCGTGCTCAGGTAATAACCTCCATTAGGCAAAGTCTGGTGTTTGCCAAAACTCTTCCCCTTTCCTCACCATCTTTAACGGCTGACTTCTTTTTATGCCAAGACCAGCATTCGATACCTACAAAAGCAGAATTGTAGGACCTCCAGGCCAACACACCTGTCCCTCACATGCAGGGAAGCCTCCTGCAGGCACGCATTAGAGATGGAAAGCATCTTAATCATCCACCCTGCTGCAAATACATTCACAGAGCTTTAATTGATTAACAGGCAGCCCTTGCCAGCAAATGAGCGGTTGGCTCCAGGGAGCTCTTGCTTGCTTGTTTCTAAACAGTGCAAAGTGGGAAAATGGAAGGAATAAGCAGTGAAAGCTCTAGAGACCACCAAGATGGAAGGGTTGGTGGGAGGAAGGCAGCGCTGCTCCCTGTGCTGACCTTATTACTGCAGGGAAATGGAGGTCAAGTGGTAGCAGAGCAAAACACCGCAGGGAACAGGGAGGGATGGTAGGGGAACAGTTACTCCAATGGCAGTAGCAATTTGTGAATCTTTAAAGTATCTAAGATACTGCTAAAACTGCCTAGAACCCCTGATAGGTTCATCTCTGATGACAGTAAAAATTTGTGCTACCCCCACGCCAGCCAGGCACAGCTTTCCAGATGCCTTACCAGCACTGCTTTGTCCAGGATGTAGGTGCAGGTATGAAGGGAAAGAGCAGAGCTCTCCCAGAACCTGCCATGGCCACCCACCAGCTTCTCATCTCTCGCAACCATCGTTGGTCCAGGAGATCTGGCCTGAGTTTAAACTCCCTTTCAAACCTGAGAAAGCCAAAGTCATAAGGGAAATGGCTGTGGCAGCCTGATGAGGGCACTGATGGCTGGTACCACCATCAGTGGCTAGAGTCCATCAATGAACCACTGGTCCATTGATGGACCTCAGATCTCCTGCAGGATCCTAATGTTCAGGGTCGACTCCGCTCAGGGAAAAGCAGGACTGCTGGTGACACACTGAAGCTGTTTTGTCATGTAGAAAAACGCACAAGATCCGCAACAGAAAAGAATACTTTTCTAACCAGTTCAGCATGAGGCCACACAACACCTCCTGCCAATTGACAGCACTGCTGGGTTATGGCCACCCACTCTCCCTGCGCTGAGCTCCCCTGCCACCCTTCAGCTGCAAGGTTGAAGGGCTTTACGCCCCCAGCTGCAGGGGAGACACTCAACTCACAGGCCTCGCTACATCCAGAAAACCCCTATAATTAAGTTGACGCAATTAGAAGTTGGCACACAATCTGAGAGCATTACTGGAGGCACAGGCAGGCTCCCCAGCGCAGGCAGCTGGGTGCGCGTCCTCACCGCTCCCAGCCTGGGGCAGGTTTTGCTGCACAGTGGCCGCCACCCCAACTGCTTCCCAGGGTCCCCACTGAGGCCAAACTGTTCCTCAGCAGCTCCAGGAGAAGACAGCCTCTCTGCTGCTCACCCATCGCAGCCCAGCACAAAGCACCAAGCTTACACGAACCATTAAGCTTGCGCAAGCTGTCAATCCTGGTTTTAGCAGGGAAGGAAAGCAGTTTAACAAGGTGGCTGCAGCTCGACAGCATCCAGCTGCCGGCGCACACAGCACGTGGGAATGCATTTTAAGGCGGTACACACAGCACTTCTTCCTCCTCTTCAGCACACGCAGCCTCCTCCTCCTCCAAGTGCCCACGGTGGCTCCGGCTGCACTTGGTGTACTCACCTGGGGTGGACTCAGCTAAACCTTCACCTCACCAGACTGTGTCTTTCCAGGTCTCAGGCTCAGTTCCTGGCAAGCAAGCTGCAAAGGAGCCAGAGTACCCTGTCACGGCCAGACCTCCCTGCACTAGGGTTGCACCTCAATAACCCTTTGGACAAAAAAAAATTACACTCCCGGAAACCTCTCCAGTATAAAACCAGTGTTGGCCAAGGCTACTTCTAGAAAGCAGGTCTAATCCAAGATGGGCAGAAGATTTTGGGGACAGAAAAAGGGAAGCTAGATGCAAACACTGACTGCTTTTATAAGTCAGATGGTGCAGGAATACCGTGCTTGCTATATTTTCTTGAAATCTTGAAATCCAGTTTATAACAGAAGATGAGAGAAGTTGCCCATCTGGGCACAAAATCCGTACCATCAGGCTCAGAAGCTCATTTACTCCATGCAGCCCAAAAGGGAGATGCAATATGCTGCAGCACTGGAAATCTGGGGCAGTATCCAATAGTAGGAAGATTCACATCAGGTTCCAAAACGCCATGAACCTCAGCCAAATCAAATTACTCCAATAGTCGAATATATCATTTTCCACCTTAAGTGGAACAGCCTGCCTGCCCTTAACATGCTGCAACCCTGTACCAGCACAGTGCTGAGCACACTAATAGAGATGTCTTTCCAAGGGCTGTCACGGCCGCCCACCCGCTGCTTGATGACTTTACACACGTGTGACAGGTAGTAATGTCACTGACAGCCTCTCCCTGGCACCCGGTTTTTATTCATACCAACACCCTGTCTGTCTTCAGCATTACAGGGGAAGTGCCGTGCTCGCTGACGAGCCTGAGCTCACTTCCCCACTCACATTGCTGCTTATCTTTGCTGAAAAGCAAAGGCATTGCTGCCTCTCCATCATGCCAGCCTATACATCAGCTGCAAAGGCTAAAACCTAGATCATGACAGGGCAGGATCATAACAAGCTGGCAACAGAAGAAATACACGGTGTCAAATCCCTTGCAAAAGCACCGACAGTCTCCTGACAGAGGATGTATCAGATATTAAACTAATACTACACTCGGTCTGAGCCAAAAGGCCAAAGAAGAGCAATCCCAAAGGGGAAAACAACATCCTGAACTTTTGCCTATCTGCTTCCTTGCTAAGCTGATTTCGACTCAGATTCTCTTTAAGTATTAATGCCATGAGGACTGGCTTTGTCCCTGTTGTACTGTCATTTTAGCTTCCTGTAAAGCCTCTGTCTCTGCTGCAAAGCTGGGGCCTGATGGGACCCCTGCTCATACAGCCCCATCCCTCTTCTCAGTTAGAGCAATGCCAAGGAGGTGGCGACAAATGCATTTCTGAGAAGGAAAACTGACTCCTGCAAAGGCTTGAAGCATGAGGGAGCAGAGGATTCCCTCCCCCTTAGAGAGGTTTTCCCTCTAATGCTTTTGCTCCTGTTCAATCTCCAAACTACTGGAGAGTCTATCAAAATGGGTGCCTTCTATGTTGCTGTTTCAAAAGACTAATGATAGAAGTTATTAGATTCTAGAGAGGCTCAAAGGATCACTGAGAAGAGTTCAGTAGGAGAAGTGGAGAAGCAGTATGAAAAAGCAGGCAGAAGTCCAGCAGCATGAGAAGCTATAGCACTTAACTAAGAATAATTAGCTGTAAAAATACAAGATGCAAAATGAGTGCTTAGGCAGCAGCACTGCAGAAGAGGACCTGGGAATTATAACATGAGGCAGGAGTCTCCTGGTTTTGAAGGAAAAACCCTACCACCACCACCAAAACAAAAAAACAGACAAAACAAAAACCAAACCAAACCAAAACAAACAACAACAACAAAAAATACACAAACAAACAAACAAAAACCCAAAGAAAAACCACAATATCTCAACAGGAACTATTGTCAGGGGTGACATCAGTAAGGACCTTATACTTCCCAGGTTGGGAAGGAGCAGAAGTGGAGAGGACCAAGGAGATGGAGCACAATGCTTGCCCCAGGGAGACATGATGAGGGAGTGAGAAAAAATCCTTTTAGGGACAGGAAAAGCCTCAGGAAAGAGTTGGTAAAAGTCCCCAGACCCATAAAAGGCTGCTTCAGTAAGGGGTGATGTTCATTTCCCCTACTACTGGGAAGGAGATAGGGCTTGAACTGCAGCAGGGCACATATTTTAAGACATTTAGAGGAAAAAGAAAAAACCTCACTGACTTCCAACGGCTAATTGAACTCTATCCTTCCCGAGAAGGCAGCGTAATGCACAAGGGAGCTTTGGAACCAGTAAGCCTTTCCATTTTGGGTTAGCTCTGCCTTCCCCCTGCTTCAGGCTAGCAGGCAAAAGCAAGCAGAGTTCATAGCAGCAGCAAACTCAAGCCCTGGGCCCCATTTCAGTGAGATAATTAAGCGAGTGTTTAGACGTCTAAGCAGTACTGCTGGCTACTGCCCCAGCATTTTGGGAAATGAAGTCATCGTTTTGCTTCCCACCAACTTCCCCCATAACCGTGAGACCTGGGAGATGGGGCCTGGAGGTGAAACTCTCCCATTGCCGGCCCCATGAGCCCACAGGGGTGGATTTTTGGGTGATGCTTTGCTCTCGTTGCTTGCAGAGAGAGCCTGGAGATAATGAAATATTACCAAGTGCCATTTGTGTTTTAGAAGGCAGTGATGTTAATTAGTGTTCAAATTAAGCAGTAAGATAGAAGTGGGCATATAATGGACCACTAATAAATGCCTTGAGTATGTTGAGAGACATGGGTCTGAAGGAAGAGTGATTTTAATCACCAGAAGTATATTAATGATGGCCCATAGACTCCCTTATTGCTGTTCCAACATGCTGGAATGCTGTGTTTTCCCATTAAAACACCCATTAGCCTTGAGCCCACTAAAAATCTATCAGTGAAGTCATGTTCTGCTCATTTCTGCTCTACGTATGATCTAATTAATGCCATTGCAGGGGCTTGAACCCAGCTCCCAACACCAGCCCCAGCTCAGGAAGCCTCCTCAGCCCAGGTAGAGTTGAGTGGTGGTTTTGGGGAGGTGCTCAGGACCCTTCAGGTACCCACCACATCACTGTGAACACCAGCATCATAAAGCCAAAATAGCTTGCACATCCCTGCACGCATGGGAAGCACACAGAGTGCCTGGTGCTTAGGCAGGTAGGATGGATTACATGACGGCATCGGTTAAAATAATTGTATTTTTCATTTCCAAGCAGATGAATTACTTCTCCAAAAGGCCATTTGTACTTAATGCCATTTGTCTGCAGTACGGTGCTAATCAACTGCAAAGACATTCTTGTGCCGAGATTGATTGACTCCATGTAAATAGGTGGAACCTTTAATTAAAACACAAGCGCAGATGCAGTGTCTCGGTGCGCTGACAACAAGCGGCACGGACCACTTAAGGGGCTGCTTCTACTTTAATCTACCCTGGCATAAATCAGGAGAAAGACCCAGTTCAGCAAAGCACTTAGCACATGTTTAAGTCCATCATATTCAGTGAAGTATTCAAGCATGAGCCGAATCACGGCAAAAAGGCATCATGGAAAAACAGTGGTGCCTGTTGAAAGGAGGTGGTTTGTGTGTGACGGGGTGATTCATTTACTATGTTTCTCCCCCATCAGAAAACACATTAGGTTTATGGGTTTGGAGGAAAACTGGCAGGACTCATAAAACCCTGTTGGGTGATGGTTAACCCACCAAAGAGAACTGCACTATAAGCTTGAAGGAGTCTAAGAACAAGAAGGAATTGGCTGGCTGGCTAAACAGCAGTGCTAGTTTCCACACAGTGGGGTTTTCAGGGCACCCTGGCTTTGCACCACGAGCTGGGTGCTTGCCTGCACCCACCTTGGCCACTTCTGGGGTTCAACATTTTCTAATGGCCTGCCTGCTCCTGACTGCAACCCTTTGTCTGGGTCAGCAGCCTGCACAGATTCATACTGGGGATAAAAAGCATTTTGCTCTGTAGCATCTGATTTCCAGGACTTTTCCAGGAGTCTTTGTCCTCTGATGAGCCGAGCAAGAAAAGATGTTGGAAATCTTCATGCTTTGACTGTGGCACAAGAACAAAAATGACCAGCACAGCCACCACTTCTATGGCAAAGGAAGCACTTGTGTGTCAAGATCCATACGACCTGGGGTGTGCTGCCAGCTCCTTCCCATGATGGGAATAATGCCCTGAGTCAGTGGGAACTTGGATAAAACCAGTCACACTGAGGACATCTTAGCCTATGTACCCCATGTGCGGGGAGTTTGGGTCAGTTGGGTAAAATGAAACAAAGGATCAAAATGAGAATAATAATTTTTTTTTTGCCTTTTTCTTCTTTCAAGTTAGCTAAATAAGAAATTAAAAACAATAAACTTGGGATAACAGAATCATAGAATCAGGGAATGTTATGGGTTGGAAGAGACCTTTAAAGCTCATCTAGTCCAATCATCCTGGCACTGAGCAGGGACATCTTCAACTAGTTGCAGAGTCCTGTCCAACGTGACCTGGAATGTTTCCAAGGATGGGGCTTCTACCACCTCTCTGGGCAACCTGTGCCAACATAGCAAACTTATTTCTTCTCTTCAGCCTAAATCTCCCCTCTTTTATTTTAAAACCATTGCTCCTTGTCCTGTCACAACAGGCCCAGCTAAAAAGACTGTCTCCATCTTTCTTATAGGCCCCGTTTAAGTACAGAAAGGCTGCAATAAGGTCTTCCTGGAGTCATCTTTTCTTCAGACTAATAATCCCAAGCTTGGAAAGGAGAAGTCCAGAAAACAGCAAGAGGATTTTCTTATTAATTTCTGCTTCTATCGCTAGAACAAAACCAGCCTGTCATTTATCAAGTTAACTGACGGCAGAAAACAGATCTGAACACTTGGGTTCCTTGCTTTCCTCCAAGCTTTACATCAACTTGTGCCTAACATGCTGCAAGAGTTGGCGGTCCTGGGAGCAGTCAACCCTTCCCCATGCCTTTGGAGGAGGGAACAGTCCCCTTGGCCATGCAGCAGCTCGCCCTGCCAAGCTTTGCCATGGGTAATAGAGATTGAATAATCCAAGCAGTTGCAATACCAAGAGCGATGGGAGGAGGATGTCCTGTGAAGTACGAGAGGAGTAACAGCACAGGAACAACTTCTGCTGGGCTGACCTAAGCTTCTGGTGTCAAGACAAGAACTAAAATGGCTTTTGACAACTGAAATCAGAAGAGCTACTGAATTTCTTTCCAAACTTCTTATTGCTATTGCTCTGCGGATATTTTGCTGGAGAATCATTAATTTTGTTTCTGTATTACTGCATGACAAACAGTCGCAGCAGTACGATAACGTCAGGGCAGGTCACCAGATGAAATGTCAGAACATTTTATCTCCATGTCACGTTACGCCAATTTCCTTTTGATTATTGTATTTTTAAAATCCATTAGTGCCGGCTGCAACTCAATACCAATTAAATACACTGTCGTGTTTTCCAGAGTGAAGTGCTTCTCCTTTGCTTTAGAGTGAAGCAATTTGACATTTTGAATAAAATAAGCATTAATTATAACAATTAATGGAGCAAACCTGGGAAGATGATATCAGGCTGTTAAAAGCATGTTATCGTGGCCTAACCAGGTGGAAGCAGTCTCAGAGAAGATACCATCAGCATGGGTTGTTAGTACAGTTGTTATAGGAATCCTGACAGTGCTATGAGGAGCAGGAGGAGAGGGCATGAGTTTATTTTCAAATCACCTTTTCTGGACACTCATGGAAGTGGATCAAGGTGGATTACGTTTGAAAAAACCAACTCCTGTGTTGTTAACTTTCACAAGACATTCGGATATTTGTTTTCTAGGATCTCTATTTCCCAGCTCTGTTAGCTACAAGTAACTTATTTATCTGGGAACTTGGTTCCTAAATATTTTTAGCCTTTTTTTCCCAATGAACCCTTAATGCCCTATAGCTGACATTAACCAGTACAGCTCTGTTCCAGATTCCCCAGTGGCAGTTTTAGGAACAGAGGGAAGAAGAGACAGGTAAAATCATGAATAATGGGAAACTCTCCTCCTTCCCCAACTCAGGGAAAAGTATCTCATAAGGTCTAGTTACAGCTTTCCTTCCATTATTGCACTATTTTTGACTAAACTCCAGCTGCACATGGACTGTATGACCTGTGACCACATAATCACATGTGTACAGTGACTATAAGCCCAGAATTTCTTCAGGGAGACAGGTCAGCACCTACAAACAAGACCAACACCAGTGAGTGATGCAGCAGAGCTCACTTTAGCAGCACTTTGCTGCTCCTCAGTGCACACTGCACCGCAGAGAACCTGCTCATGAGTAAACCCAGAGAACATTAATAGCAACTTCTTAATGGAATTATACATTTTCTATTTGCAACTTTCCACTGAGCCTATTGCTACTGATATCGAGGACCAGGTTCTCATGTCATTGCCAAGTTAACTAGCAAATTGCTGTCCAGGTACTCTCATGGCACACGGGTGCTGGAGCAGAGTCCTTGCCATCACTTCTGAAAAGCCTTGACCTTCTGGAGCTTCTGCTGAGCTATAAACTAGCTGCAGAACTGACTTTGACTGAGGGTAATACAAGCGTAACAAAAGAACACCACCACACAGCCAGGCTTACTGCCTGTAGAATCATCTTCTTCACCTTTTATGAATGAGGAGAGATTTGATGGGTACGACCTGGAAATTGGAGTACAAGTGACAACGTGCAGCGAGGGCTGCGGGCTTCCTTTCGGGTGACCAATGCACAGCTACAGCAAATCCAGCTCCCAGGAATGGTCTTTTTCCTAATGAGATTTGACAAGCAGCATTTACCCACTGACAGAAAATTGGAATAGACAGATTTTCACTGTGAAAACAGAAAGCCTCACGTGCAGATCAAATGCAGCATCAAAGGCTGTGTCTTTTGGTAGGTGTCCCTTGCCCATGGTGGCTCAGTGGAGCACCACAGACAAAGCAGGGTGTTCCCAGCAGGCTGATGCCTCGAGGCACAAGCGGAGACTGAGACATGCAGGGGAGAAGGGAAGACAACACTCCCATCTCAACCCTAATGATTTAAATATTACTTATTTAAAATAATTTATTTAAAGCTTCCTGTGAAAACACTGGAGACCCCAGGTAAAGCATCCCAGGAGGGGATACCGCTCCCCTAGCAGGTAGGTGGGTTGCTGCAAAGGTGACATTGCACAGAAGTATTTGATGAGCTTCTTCCTCACATCCTTGATCAACATGATCATCTTTATGGAAAGAGACCACCTGAACATTAAAGTTTAGGGGTCTCCTTCTACAAAAGGACTTGAGTAGCAACAAATACCAAGCCCAGCTTAAATGCAGACTGCAACTCAAAGGTGTCTTTCTGTGAATTTGCTTACATTAAAAAAAAAAAAAGAGGTAAAATTTACTTTGGCCTGTGATACTTTTGTGAGGTCACTTGCAGCTGGAGGTGTGATGCTGCTCTTGGCAGAAAGATACTCTTGCCCTGTGTCTTAACTCACTTCCATACCCAGTTTCACTTTCATTCTCTCCTACCAGCTTTATTATTTTTCACTCCCAGCTTGGAGATGTTCAGGTCCACCCAAGAGGTGGCTGCACTTCATTTGCCCGCCAATTGTGTATGAAGCCCGTGTAAACTAATATGCTTTGGTGAGCCTTCAGAGGAAAGGGTATAAAACACGATTATCTGTATCCTTCTTCAGCATAACCACCATCGGCTGGAGGCTCCCAGCTAAAAGGCTTCATCAGGAGAGGACAGGACCAACAGAACCCATAGGAAAAGTCGTAGGAAGAAGCTGGAGAGCTGTGTGTGCTGGCAGCCCGGCACCCCATCACTTCAGGGCACGACCGCCTGTGCTGCATCATTTCTGCTTAAACTGTTAGCAAAAGCCTTCAGCAGCAGAGATTTCCCAGCTGCCAGGTCTGATGCAGAGCAGTCGGAGGCACTTGCAGGGAGGGCAACCAGTGCCAGCCGGCACCGTGCTCCGGCACGGCTCCAGCTCCGGGAAGGTCAAACAGGACCACACGCCGACAGGGACAGATGGGGTCATTACCCCAAAATACGGCAAGGACATCTGCACTGATACCATTCCTACCACAGCGTTATCTCCACCTGCCCTGTCACCCCTCCTGGCACAGCGAGGTCGGCAGATCCACTGTCTGGGAAACAAGCCTCCCAAAACAGTGGGAGTGGTTACCATGGAAATAAAGAAGGGTTTCTCAGCCCAACTGCACCAAAATATTGATTTGCCTCCCAGTGTTTCACAGACCACTTCCTAATAACAACAACAACAGCAGCAAGCTGGAGAGATACCGGGGCAAGAATAACAAGTTATGTTTGGAAAGAACCGCCGGGAATCACTATCTCTGCTGGAGAAGTCACTGATGCACAGGATGAGCCCATGAATCACCTGAGGATTTCAGTTTATGTCTGCCTTGCACACAGACATGCAGGTATGAAGACCTGCTTCACTGTTTGAAGCCTCGAGCAGATTCGTTCAATGAAATCCCAGATTACACCCCAGAGCAGGCTGCAGTTTGCCCCTTGTTCTTTGAGGGTCCAGAGCACTTCAAGGTAAAATGGAGTTGTTACATACTGCTAGTGCCTGGGATGGTCTCTGCTTCTGATCTTCAATTCACATCCATCTCCCTCCCAAGTGCCAGTCACCAGCACCCTTCCATCTAGGGCAGAGCATGAAGAAATGCTCACAGCTGAGCCCTCTCCAGCTTATAGCTCAGCAAGGACCATATCAGCTTTTAAATCACATATCCTAAACTATGCAGGGATAAGAAAGATGTTTATGAACAACTCATTGTTTAAGTTAGTGGGGAACAAGAGAAAATACTCATAACTAGGGAGATGATGGAGGCTGAGGCACCTTTAACAGCATCCTGGACACACCAAGGCTGCCTCAAGCTCTTTGCACAGTACCAGTTCCAACCCTTTGCAAACCAAGCACCCTGCCTCAGACTGCACCATGCTCCACGTCTCCCTTACACAGCTCAGAACAAAAGTGATTTTAAAACACCACTGAAATCCTTTGGGCTTAGCAGAGGGCAGACAGCATCAGGAACACGCAACTGATGACAAACAGTTTTTGACAGATGCTCAGATGCAGAAAGTCTGCATGGCACCTGCATAGCATCGATAATCCAGGTAGGAGCAGTGGGAGGGATGCGGGTGTTGTAGACACTATGTATTGCACAGAAATTAATTTCTCTTTAAGAACTAGCTACTGTTGTAGTCTGGTTTTAACTAATTAAGCGCTGTGGGTCAGAAACACGGACCCAGATCCTCTCTAGAGCACTCAGGCCCATAAATATCCTCGGAGATCTAGGCTCTGGACTGTAATACCTGCTTGAAAATGGATTGAATCTGAATGCTTTTACCCATAGTTCTGCATAATTTGGGATATTGGGCAAAGCCTTTTCTGAGAAAGTAAACAACAAAGGTGTTGATCTGGTCCTTATTTCCTACACCCTGCCTGATACTCTCATATAAGGCTGAGAGGCAAAGGGCAGCTGCCTGGGGCAGTCCTGACAGGAGGGATGAGTAAATTGCAGTCACCTACACACAACACATTAGGACTGCAGAGATTTTTTTTTTTTTAAGGGAGCCACTCTCACCTACGTTGGCCAGCTGGGATTAGTAAAATAAGAGTCCTGAATAAAAGTAATGAACGCAGTTTCTCTTGAAAATATCATACGGGGGAAAAAAATGCAATAAAGAGAGTATTTTTTTGCATTAGTGTCTCCTGCTCAGGTGCTCAGCTTAGCTGCCCCATACCAGTAATCCCTGGGGGTGATTCTTGTCTACACCAGGTTACACATGCCGTTCATCATTCACTTTGGGGCACACTGCAGCAGTCTGGGCAGTCAGTCTATCATTAACATGCATATCTAGGAGTGCCGTGTCTCATCAAAACTGTCTAGGACATATTTTAGCACATAAGAGCTTCGAATTGAAGATGCTTACACAGAAATACACAGATGGGTATCAGCACAAGATGGAAACACTTCAAAATATATGTGGTGCTTGCAGCAAACTTTGCCTCACTGATCCTTTCCTCCTCGGGAAAGCTTACAAAAGTCCTTGGGGGAATCTGGATTATATTGTGCTCGTGGGAGGGGATGCAATTCCAGCATAAAGTCCTATCTTCTACAGGGAAGATATTTGGTTTGGTTTTTGCAAGACTTTGTCCCGGAAACACAAGCACAGCCTGTCACAGGTGGGGCTGCAGTGTGCTCCAGAGCTGCTCTGTTTCTTGGCTCTCTGCAAAAGCCAGCCTGCTCAGCTCCCTCTAAAACACCACTGTCCCCAGAATCACTGCATGTAAATCGCCCACCGAGGGCTAGGTCTGCCTTGCTCACATGGCAGCCAGCTGAAAGGGGCCTTCAGCCAAAATAAAAGAGGTGCAAACAAAAACAGGTGGGAGTGGGAGCCCCCCGGACTCCCCTGCCCGTAGCAGGAGCCTGTGCACCACCACCAACCTGGCCTTGTCTACAAAAGCTCGGGGGGAAGCGAGCGGCTGAGCTGTAAGTAGAGGTAAATGAATCCTTCAGGGAATCAGTCCAACAACCGCGAGCTCCAAAGGGGCTGGAAAGCAGCCCGAGAGGGTGGCAGATCCCGCGCTCGCTCCAAGCGCACACATGCTCTCACAGCCCCGGAGAAAGTTTAATTTGCTGCAACTGTTTCAGCAACCCCAAAGCCCCAGTAGTGCCGTTACACATGGAAATCAGCGTGGAACAGCACGGAACAGAAAATGCTGTGGGCACAGAGGAGCCCCTCAGCTTTTGTCAGGCACCCAGGCTAGCCTCGGCACCTGGGCTTTGTAAGGAGAAGCAAATAAAGTCTCCAAAAGCCACCCCATGAAATATGTTTTGCCAAAGAAGTATCTTAATTTAGTATGGGTGGGGCTGAGAGGGTGAGAGGAGGTGCAGAAACTCCACGTAACATCCTGGAGAGTGTTTAAAGGAAAGGGGTTAGTGAAGAGCTGACGCTGAATGTATTTT
The DNA here is from genome assembly GCA_024611175.1 of Megaceryle torquata. NCBI lineage: Eukaryota > Metazoa > Chordata > Aves > Coraciiformes > Cerylidae > Megaceryle > Megaceryle torquata. The sequence goes on from JANIJG010016970.1 coordinate 87,170, forward strand.
TAGTCTAAAGAATGAGGTTTGCATGAGGACAAAGAGATACTTTTTGTCACAGCCACCCCCTCTGACACCAGGTTCTAAGCACCCTGCCCAAAGTTTCTTTCTTCTCATTGCTGTCACCTATGCTACAAGCAGAGGCAACCACACCATCCAAAAGAAAACAGATTTTGACTGGTGGCACTCCGAGAGCTGCTCTCTTCCCTTCTCCTCCAGCACTGGGACCATTTTACCAAGCCAAAGCACCCGAGCCAAACCAGTGTTCTCCTGCTGATGGTTTCCATCTGGTTCCTGCCTGACCCGTGAAGCTGCCCAATTTGTATCTGCTCAGATAACGACTCTCCTCCCTCCGGCGCCAGGCCCTGCCTGGACACTGGGTTAATTCTCACCAGGTTGCTCTGCTGCCAGTTCTGGACACGGCTGAAGTTGTCTGGACCAAATTAAGTCATGCTTTCTGCCTTACTCTGATGAGGAGAAGATGCTTTCTCAGGGGTGAAAGGTGCAAAGACAACACAGGGATCATGTGCTGGGGGGGTTCAGCACTGGAATGGGCGAGGGTGATCCTTAAAAACAAAGGATTCTCAGAATCAGTGTGAATCGGTGTCACAAGACTTAACACTATCTGCAATTTCAAGGCCATATCCTGATCGTGAGTATATACAAGATCCTAATGTTGGCAGTGTGATGGAGAGGGCTTTACTAAAGCTGTGAGGATGGTATGTCCCTGGCTGGAGCTTGGATCAATTCTAACTCCAACAGCAAGAGCAGGAGATTCCTGCTGGGACCAAAAGTTGCTAGAGGGAAATTAATGCAAATCCTTGGGCAGGCAAACAGGACTGGGCTCACACTGCTGGGGGAGGCTGGGACTGCAAGCAGCTCCAACGCTCCGGAGAGCTGGCAGGCAGTGGTCAGGCTGGCAGGGAGAATCGAAGGCTGTGGTATGAGCTGGAGGAAGAAACACATGGGGATCCCACCCAGGAGAGGGTAAGAACTGACAGCATAGGGAGGGCAGATGCCTGTGAGGAGGTGACAGAAGTAGAAAGGGGCAGTTTGTCCCAGAAACATGCTAACTTTATGCTGGTTTAAGTTCTAGCTTGCAATGACAGGTGAAAGAAGAGGGAGGCCCTGGCTTCCTGATGATAATAAAAGTGATTTACTTCCCCCTCATCAGCAGCCAAGCAAATCCCCAACACCACAGCACCAAATCACCCAGGTTCAATTACTGCCTGGCCATGTTTTGTCCTTAACTATATAACCAGTTTAGCTGGTCAGGTGGTGATTCCCACATTCACAGAAGCACAGGTTTAATGTTAAACACCACAGGCAATGCTCAGGTGCTCTGGTTTCCCAACAAGCTGCTGCACCCAGCCCTGTCCAAGCTACTCTGTTACTGCTGAGTTCCTCCTGATCTTGTTCTCCATCTCTCCGAGACCTCAGTTAGCAGAGACCTGCTGTAGAAGCCAATTCATCCACACTGGCTCAGTATGCCAGACCTCCAGCTGAAACACTGGGAGATGTGTTGGGATCCTGTGTCATGGCACAGGGTTCAGCCCAGGGCTGTTGCATCTGTTCATCTCTCCTCTCTCCCAGCCCTGGCATCAGCGCAAGTGCCCAATGGGTTGGAAGAACAGGAGAAAAATGGGGATTTCTTACACCAGCCTTGCTGCTGAGATGCTGGTGCATCACAGCTTCACCTAAAAGGGTTTACTGGACTGGGACTTCCTGAAGGGGCTGGGGGAATTCAGCAGCCCCTGCACCATCCCAATACATCCATCCCTCTCCCTGAATCACATCCTCACCAGAGCAGATTCAGACACGCACAGGCCTCATGGTGAATCACACTGGGAACTGCTGTGAGCTAAAAATAACCCTGTGGGGTTTTTTTTTGTTGTTGTTCTTAGATAGTTATTCTTAAGCTGCTAGCTTTCCCCACTCAGGTCACCATGCAGCCCCTTGCACACTTATGCTGGCAGGGGGAAGGGACCATATTTAGGGCAGCTGTAAAGGGAGGACAAGGGCTGCTCACCACCACCAAAAGAGAAGTTAAGGCTTCAGAGCTTCAATTCACAGCGCTAGCTGTTTTAATTTGGTGCAGGTTTCGTGGCAGTCACAGCCAGCATGGTGTAATCCAGCAGCACTGGGGTAAGCAGTCCTCTCACACCCTAGCAGCACGCCAGGGATGCGTGTCAACACCTATTCTGTTTGCTTCTGCACCTTGCCCCTCTTTCAGCTGGCAAAGCCACTATCTCGATAGGGAGCAGCTTCAGCCAAGAAAAGTAAGCATTACCTTACGTTCCCTGGCTTGTTTATCACTATCATGATGCTCTGCTCTAACTGGGAGGTGGCATTATGCATCATGCTGCCTTCTTTCAAATAATAAGCTACATGTGTAAATAGGCTCTGCGATTTCGACTTGAATACCTAACAAATGAGCAAACAAAAACTCCACAGCCCACCACGCTCTGGTTTAACTGACGCAATGGATGCTTTTCTGCATCCCGAAGGTGATACATCCATCACACTCACAGCTCGAGCAGCTTCTGCATCACTGTCAAAATTCAAACGCACCAGCACCGGCTGCAGCCGGCACACACGTCGCTGAGGGTCAGGCTGGCACTGCCGGCTCGCCTGCTCATCTCAGCCCTAAAATTGATGTGATACTCGCTCCCCCTACATCATCATTATCATAGTTGCTGTGGAGGCTGGAGGTGGATTCAGCTGTGTGAGGTATATCTCCTCACAGGGAGCAGCAAGGGAAGGGTGGCGGGAGGGTGGTTCATCTGAGCAGGGGTCCCGTGGGACACCCGGGCTCTGGATTAGACAGTTGCAGCATTCACATAATGAGCCCATATGAATTTCTGAGCACTCTCCTGCTGCAGTGCTTTCCCACTCTATCGAACCCTCTGCAAACGGTGTTTCCTTCCTCACAGCTTTACCTTCTTTTGAATTCCTTAATTTTCTTCCATAGTCTGTATTATTATCTATTGCAAGAAGAGTTATTTAAGAACCTTTGGACTATAATGGGCTTGGCATTACAGTAAAATAAAGCAGCTCTCCAGGAAACTTGCGCTGATTTCAGCCTTCCCATTTACGCTGTGATGCATCACACTGTGCTCTAATGTCTCACTAATCTGCAGCTCAATCTGCTGTTAAACGGGCTCATGATGCAGAAGCCGCTCACTAAGGTTGCTTGATATTCATCTGTTGATTGAATCATTTGCTTCTTGTGATTTGCAAATGCGCCAAAGAGCCAGAAGCCCTTTTTCTCCCAGAAAAGTTAATTGGATCAGCATCCTGCACTGGCAGGTGGTACCTGGCTCCTACGCAGATCTCCACTAACTCCAGCAACACGGAGGGGCCATCCAGCAGGATGGGGGCACTGGGACCATGGACACCATGAGGGACAGATTCCCTAAGTGACCATTTTCTGCAGGAACCAAACACCAATTTCTTGCAGAGGCCTTGTGTGGCCCATGCAGAGATCATAGAATTGTCAGGGTTGGAAGGGACCTTAAAGATCATCTGGTTCCAACCCCCTGCCATAGGCAGGGACACATACGAGTTGCTCTGCTCCATCTAGGCAGAGCCCTGCCCTGGAGCAATGCCAGCTGTCCCCCAGCCTCATCACAGCATGGGTACCCCGCTGTGGGGCTGGCCACCAAGACACCTCACTTCCATCACACACTCCCTGCAATGAGTTTATCCCTCCATAATTCCACCTTTCTCATTTTTGAGAGCTAATCATTACCAACAACCTCTTTTGACACATCCCACCCAGCTATTCACAGGTACAACTATTTCTTCATAGCCTGTAAATGAAGGCCCTGATTGAGCAGCACTTGGGTTTAGCTATTTTTTGATATTCTGGCATCCAACACTTGCATGTCTTCCTCAATAATTAAGTGGTTAGTGCCCCTGTCAAAGAAGCACTTAACGACATTTCTACGAGGTTTCCAACCAACTGAGGTCCCAAGCAAGGACATGTCAAGTACCAGGGCTGCATCTCTGTGATTACCTGGCTGTAAATAACGCCTCAGAATATATGGTTTATTGTGGTGATAACACACATTTTGTAGGTTACATAAATTGGAGCAATCCTGCTGACAGAGGAAAAATAGTGGTGTGTGATGGTTTCCTCCGGTTGCTAGGAAATAGAGTTAGTGCTCGGATCCTTACACGCCTCGGTGCACACTTGTGACAGATGATAGATTCGGCACACGTGTGGAGCCCAGCCTGTTAGCAAGCCCTGACTGAAGGGAAAGCAGCAACAGAGTGATAGCAAGATCCATTTACCAAAAATATATGCATTTTTCATTAAGAGAATTACATTTGTTTGCCCAAGGCATTTAGGAAAATGTAAGCAAAGAACAAAGTTAGATCTAAAGAGACAGGTGGTCCATGCAGGCAAACCCAGAGCGGTTACACAGATGCACAAGATGGTCTCTGTTAAGGATTTTAACACCTGCCCAAAGCCCAAATGTGAGCGAGCTGTGATTTTTCAAAAATGGTCTTTTATAGCACTGTAAAGCCCTCACAGCCCAAAGGGCCAGCACCAGCCTCTGCTCCACGGTCTCCTCCCCAGCGTGGGGCTCAGTACAGCTGTAAGGCCAGTCAGTGACATTGCATGGGGGCTATATTCTTTTGCATTGGGAAGCTCAGCCAGGCTCCTGCTTCTGTAAATGTTTGCTAAAGCAAATTGCAGTTTGTTCTATTGGTCTCATGCTCCAATTTGCTAGAAATAGCACGGCACTTGGTCAGAGCACAGAGAAAGTGGTCAGATAGCAGCAAACGGGGAGCACTTTTTAATTTTTATATCTATGTCTGTGCCTGTGGTTAGGTTTTTTTTAAAATATATATATCTAAAATTATATGTATATATACACACACAGAGTTAGGTCAGCTGATCTATCACCTTGCCTCATGGCAGGAGCAGCTCTACCAACCCATCCTCAGATGTACCTCTACCCTGCTTTTAACTAGAACAAAGCTGAATTATGAAGACAACATTGAATTGCACAGCTTAAAATAAACAATTGCCATGATTACAGCTATACCCTGTCCACAAACAGGGTATTTCATACACAGCCAAGGGAGATGATCTGACTTTTTGTGTTGTCACTATTGTTTTTATTATAGTGTTGCCCCGTCAGGACTGCACCGTGCCAGGAGCATGCTCTACAGACATAGTACTGGCCAGCAGGAGCCTAATTTGATTTTTATAATGGTGAACTTCTCCTAAGAGTTCTTCCTAGACTGAGTTGGTCTCCCAGTGCTTCTCTCAGCAGAGCAACTGGAACATCTTCTGCCAAACTCAGCAAAATGAGATCAGCGGAAATAAATAAAAAGGTCAGTGGGGTCAGAGGCTCCTTGGTTCCTATAATTAATAGCTTGGCACAGATCAATGTGCTTTTTCTTAAGAGATTCCTAACGTTTTTCTGAAGTGAGAGCACACAGGTGATGTTTCCTGAATCCCAGTGCTCTGTGGTATAAAGGTCCTTCATTTTGGATAACTCCCCAGGCTGGGCACTGCATCCCACATGGGGGGCACTGGCTAAAGGATGCTTTCAGGCTGGGAGGGAGTCAGAGGATGGCTAAACACTTGCTTCCCTAGCTCACCACCAACTAGAATGGCAGCAGGAGCTCAGTGTCCCACAAGGACCAACTCTCCCAGCAGGACTCGGCTCTCCTCCAGCCAGGGCTGCCACCCTCTGGGAGGCAGAAGCAGAGCCTGCTTCTATAGCCTGATAAAAATGTAATTTAATCCCAGCGACACAAAACACTTCCCTAAGCCTTTGAAAGGCCTGTTAATCCTTGATTTGCCCTCAAATCTTGAATTTTTCCTAAAGAGTGAAGGGTGCTTTTGTCCATCGAGTGCCTCCACGCTTAATGAGGTTATTAAGGCACATTAGGGTGCACAGAAGAACATTCTCTACTGGCTTTGGCATAGTGGAGCTCAGGGCTTTTGTCTCTCTTAATCCAAGTCATCTTAGTCTTCTGCTCTGCCCCTCACTGTCCCCACCCCGCAGTGCCTTGAATTTGTCCCTGTCAGTTGGCAGAGACAGACATTGCTTCACTTTGACATCAGCGGAAAGCTCCCTGAACTGACTTTGACACAGTGCTTTTGTTGTTACGCCTTCAGATGTTTCTGAAGAGCGTGCTATGCCTTTTCCTTCATGGCTGGAAGACTAAAGTGGCTCATGGACCCATTTATCAGCTGATATAAAGATTTATTTTTATTTTTTTTCCAGCAGAAATCATTCTGTTCCCATAGAAAGCACAGTGCTTCTGTGTAGGGATATGCATCAATCCAGCAACTTTAAACTCTTGAGCAAAGCAAGGTCACCTCCTTTAGCACAGAAGGAAACAAGGGCCTGACTCACACCCTGCATCAGGACAGGAGGACAACACAGATCCCTGTTTCTGGCCTGCCTCCATTTCCCATCTCAACCATATGGGAAAGGAAACGTGCTTAAATAGCTGGGGGCTCGAAGCAAGCGTTTGCTTTCAGCTGAAGTGAGACATATCATTTCCCCAGGATGCACTATTAAAGAAGGAAACCTTTGCCAATGTTATGCTTTATAATGCAATGATTTTCATAACAGCCCAACATGGTTCATCAGCATGTGCTCTGGCATGGGATCAGCTTTCCCTTAAGCCATCCGAACGGGCTGTGAGAGGTGCAGGAGAGAACAGACATAGTATCTGGTTGGGTTTTCAAACAATCCTTGCAGCAGCTTCAGTGCATCTCAACCCACATCAACTCACACTTTGCTCACAGCAGAACTTGGTTGCAACATCTTGTTCCTGCCTCAGACAGGACAGAACTGGGCAACCTCACTTCATCCCAGCACTTTGCCTGAGCTGCCATGAGCTGGGGACACACCTCCCTACCAAGCCAGAGACACCCAGATTCATAGGATTTGTTTCTTTTTCATCAAGAGGTTCGTCCCCAGGTGCTTACCTCTATTTATAATGCCCAAGAACTATCATCACCTGAAAATTCAAGTTAGCATCCTTAAATAATGTCATTGCTTAAGGAAAAGAAAGGCTCGACACCAGCCCCCCTGGGCACACAGACCCCTCCCTGCATGTGCAGAGAGCCTGGCAGCTGCAGTACTGGGTCCCCTTGGTGAAATCCCTTCTAAGAGGGCTGCCAGAGCTCCTCAGAAGCGTCGCAGGAGGTACCATCCAACCAGCATCTTCTCCTGGGGCAAAGACCATTCAGGATGTTCTTACACACCAAAAAAAAAAAAATAAAATTCTTTTTTTCTTGAAATTCAGCTCATTTCAGTGATATGAGTAACACTGCAACGTGCAAACTATTGCTGCAACGTTAATGGATGGGGTGGTAAGTTGTGAAGCATGGGTGAGAGCGCAAGAAGTAGGCTGTGGCCTCCAAGCAAACTCTAGGTCTACCTGGAGTTGTGCCCCAGCAGCGTCTGGGGGAGCCGCCAGTAGCCGCAGCCCCTGCACACTCACACACTCCTCCTCCTCCTTTTGCAGGAGTGCAGTGTTTTGGGAGGTGGGAGGGGGGAAACAGCTTCACGGATTTAAACCTTTGCTCTTTACAATGGTGCAAGATTAATTTTAACCCAGATGAGGTCCCTGGCTCAGCTGGATTTTGCACCAGTGAGAGAGGGTGAGATGGAAGCCAGCACCTGGATGTATGAGCTCCTGGGGAAACATCCTCAGGAGCAGACAAAGGAGGGCTGGAAAAAAACCCCGACCTTCTAACCTCCCATCCTTGGCTTTACAAGAGCTGGAGCGTGTTATGCAGCACAGTTTGGCACGCAGCCCCACGAAGGCTTAAGCAACTGGGAGACAACATTCCCCAAGGGGATGAGGAGCTTTAACTTTTGTAGCAGAGCAAGCATAAAAATGCAGGATCTTGAGGGAATAAGAAAGATAAGTTATGTCATTTCATCACTGTTCTTGGAACGAAGACAAAAAAGCAAAAGAAAACAAAACAGAACACCCCCTGGGATCCATAGAGAGAAAACTAAAAACATGATAAATAGGCTGGATCATTATTTTCTGAAGATGACATGTTATATATCTAGATTCCTATTGTCACTAAGGATAAAAACTTTGGCATGAAGTAAGTAAAAGAGAAAAATTAAATTTCTACCAGACCACAAACTAATAAATACTGATAAAGAGCCATCTACTAAAAACACAAGTCAGAAATTCCAGTCTCACAGGACAGGAGAGGAAGAGAACACCAGCTTTCCTTGACAACAGCATGCAAAGGGTTAAGCAAAGGTGTAGTTCATCGTGTTAGCTTAAACATTAAGAGAAGCTTAACATTAAGAGAATTAAGCTTAAACATTAAGAGAATTACAAGATCACAAAATAACTGAAAACTGTGTGGAGATGGTCATAGAACAGTTTGGCCTGGAAGGGACCTCTAAAGATCATCGAGTCCAACACCCCTGCAGTGAGCAGGGACATCCTCAAATGAAACAGGTTGCTCAGAGCCTTCTCAAGCCCCACCTTGAATATCTCCAGCAATGGGGCCTCAGCTACCTGGCAACCTGTTCCAGTGTTCTACCACCCTCACGGCAAAGAACTTGTTTCTAACATCCAATCTAAATCTACTTTTCTCTAGTTTAAAACCATTGCCCCTCGTCCTGTCACTCCAGGCCCTTTCTGGCCTTCTAGTCAGCCCCCTTCAGGTACTGGAAGGTGGCTGTTAGGTCCCCCTGGAGCCTTCTCTTCTCCAGGTTGAACCACCCCAGATCCCTCAGCCCATCTTTGTAGGATCCCATCTTTGTTCCAGCCCTCCTCTGGACTCATTCCATCAGGTCCATGTCCCTCCTGTGCTGAGGTCTCCAGAGCTGGATGCAGTGCTCCAGGTGAGGTCTGACCAGAGCAAAGCGACAGAATCACCTCTCTTGATCTGCTGGCCATGCTTCTTTTGATGCAGCCCAGGATGCAGTTGGCCTTCTGGGCTACAAGCACACACTGTCTGCTCGTGTCCAGCTTCCTGACCACCAGCACCCCCAAGTCCTTTTCTGCAGGGCTGCTTTCTATCACCTCATCCCCCAGCCTGGATTTATAGTGAGTATTGTTCCAGTTCAGTCCAGTATAGACCTGCACTTGGTCTTGTTGAACCTCATGAGGTTCACCTGGGCTCACCTTTCCAGCTTGTCCAGGTCCCTCTGGATGACATCCCATCCTTCTGGCATATCGACAGCACCACTCAGATTGGTATTATCTGCAGACTTACTGATGGTACACTCAATCTCACTGTCTATGTCATTGATAAAAATATTAACCAGTACAGGTCCCAGTACAGACCCCTGAGAGACACCACTTGTCACTGCTCTCCATCTGGACTTTGAGCCACTGACCACTACCCTCTGGATGTGGCCATCCAGCCAATTCTTTATCCACTGAATGTTCCACCCATCAAATCCATATCTCTCCAACTTGGTAAGTAGGATTTTGTGGGGGACTGTGGCAAAGGCCTTGCAGAAGTCCAGATGGATCACATCCATAGGTCATCCCTTGTCTACTTGACATAGTCATTTTGTCACAGAAAGCCACTAGGTACCTCAGGCAGTATTTGTCCCTAGCAAAGCCACACTGGCTATCCTGGATCACCTCCCTCTGCCTTATCAGACCTTCTAGAAGAATCTGCTCCATGATCTTCCCAGGCACAGAAGTGAGAGGTCATAGAGATCATAAATCCAAGGGAAATAATACGTGCTAATAAATGCTCAGGAGATTATGTTAAAATACCTTCTGGTTTTTGTAAGTGAGCAATAACGGCTGCTGGGTACCCCACTGCAGCAGGTTACCTCCTGCAGCATGAGACATGGTGCCCTGCAATGGGATTTACCCACAGAAAAGATTCCCAGAGGAATTTGGGGATAAAGCAGAAGAGTGGAAAGACAAGTAATATTAAAAATAAATTCTGAGAAGGCAGAAAGCAAGGATCCTTCATGCAGTTTTAAAGGCATGACAGCATAACAAGAACAGCAGCCGACAGCAATGGGAAAACCCTCTTTTAGAGTTGCTTGGCACCAGGCGTGAAATCTTCAGTTTCAGATATTGGGAAGGAACCTATACATTAGCATGTTGTGACAAGATTCAAATACCCTGCTGGCTTTCCCAGAAAATAGGGGTCATAGAGCCAGCCTGTACTCAGAGCTGGGGAATTTTTCCTCATTTTCTTCCTGACTTTGCTAAGTCATCTTGTAGCAAAGCCTCCCTTGGTATAACCACTGTTCTTTTAACGCTTGAAACCCCAAAACAGGAGTGAGGAGGTTACGAATGTGGGGGTTTTTTGGGTCCTCAAGGCCTAAGACTCACTCCTGCTCCTTCCTATCCCCACTCCAGGAGGAAGCAGGTTGGTTGGGGTAGAGCTGGCAGGGTGCTTGAGGCCAGCCAGCCCACTGCCTCATCCTGCCCTGAGGGTTTCACATGGGCTTCTGAGAGACCTCCTGAACAGCCAGAAAAATGTAACCTCTTAAAACCTGAGCTTTCAGCATCATTGAATGGTTGGTCACACTTGCAAAACACCACATCAAGCAGAGGTTTTGGTGCTGCACATGAGGGTTTGTAGTGCATCATAAAAATGCCTGTTCAGATTGGTTTGGGTTTTTGGTTTTTTTCCTTGTTTAAATAGCTCTGAGCAAATGAAGCTCTACCAAACTGAGCATGTTGCCAGGCATGATATGAGTAGTTTGATTTGCAGCTCAAAGGCAGCTGCACACCATGCAGGACATGGGGCTGAAGCTGCCTCAAACTTTAATAGTTCTTCTCTGACAGCACAAATACAGATGTGATGCACCAGCCAGGTAACCAAACCTCCCAGGACAGAGCAGCCATAACAAAAGTGCTTCTGGCATCACCCTGCCATTGAACACCTCTTGGGTTTGAGCGCACAGACATACAGCCTGGTCCAGGGGAGCTCACATGTACCACCACCATGGAGAGCAGGCTCAGCTGCTTACCCAAGGAGGAAGGATAAATAAACCCACACAACCAACTTTTTCCTCCCCATTCTGGTATTTTTGAAACCTTGTTTTGCCTGATCTGTGTGTTTCAGGAAGACCCATTTCATAAACAACATGCGTGGCTAAATAACCAGAAAGCCCTTTTCTTTGATTTTTCCTCAGGTGACAAGTCCCATGGGAGATGAGAAAGAACAGAACACATTCCTCTAACAGGGGTCCATAAGATATCCCACCCTTAAATGTTCTTCCTCTCACACAGAACTCATGATTTGACCCAGGAACAGCTTGGTCCAACCTGCAGCTCTGTCCTGGGCATGCTGCACAAACTGCCCCTTCTGCATATTAAGGAAAATATCCCCAAAGTTACAAAATGCCTTACAGCTATATCTTTGTCTGGAGCAGAAGCAGTGTACCAACAAACAGAGGATAACCCTTGAAGGAACAGTTTTCAGCACAATTTGGTGGAAAAGATCAAAGGAAAAGAAAAGAATGAAAAGGAGATGACCAACATCTTAAAGTAGCTCCTGCTTTCAGCCCTCTCCTTCTGCACATTTGAACCAGCTCTCACCTCTGACTCCTAGACTACAGGAAGATAACATGCACTACACCAGTCCCCTTAGCAGGCTCCAAAGAGTCAAATTTAACCTGGTAAGTCTAAGAAAAAAATTAAAACATACTCCCAAAACCAACCCAGGTTGAGTCTTTGCCTTGAATGTCATACCTGAATAAACCCCTATGGAACACCAAGGAAAAAGAGGCAAAGCAAGATGTGTATCAAGTTATCTATTGTAAGCCATTCCCCTTTTATTCCTTCGTTTCACAGCAAAAACACAGCCACTATTCATACTGCAGAGCTCTTCAGATGATGAAGTAAATACAGCTACATCCATCCTTCACTGGAAAAACATGGACCTGCAATTTTCACTGAGGTTCATTTCCAACACTACAGCCCTGTCCTACCTTGGAAGCAATTTCTTTTCTTAACTATACCTATAAAATAAAATCTTGCTCCTTACATAATTAAAAAGGGCATAATTGATAGATATCTATTTCTGGTCAGTGATCTCACTGTTTATGTAGGAAAATTTCCAGAGGGTTCCAAAGACAAACAACAACATTAAAAAAAAAAAAAAAAAAAAAAAAAAAAAAAAAAAAAAAAAAAAACAAAAAAAAAAAAAAAAAAAAAAAAAAAAAGAAAAGAAAAAAAAAAATAAAAAAGGTACCCACCCCCCACCCAAATTATTCCCAGACTTCTCCAGTCTGAATGTATTTATTTGCAATAATGATTGCGGCTTTATGCGAGCAGATGGGCAGTCCCTGAGAGGATGATTTGTTTCCCCTCTTTTCTTACTTCATGATGTATTTTATGATTTCAGCAGGTCAGTGGCTGCCATGTGTTTCTTTCTAATCTGCGAGCGCTTTTCGTTTGCCTCATTCTTGGCAGCCGTCGTATTTACCAAAGAGATCAGACACGGACAGATGATGGCAGAGATCCAGGCTCCTTGAGAGTTCAGCGTTTGGATGTTGGCAGCAAATAAAGATATATGGATTGCTGTTGTTGGTTCAAACTTACAGGGGCTTTTTCCCTGTTATATTTCAGTTTATATGTGCACATATATGTGCGTGTATATATAGTGAGAGATGTGTGTGTGCTCACACTCACACGTGGTTTTAAATTCTCTTTGTAATACCCTCAACCAGATAGAATACAGATGAGCTGTTATACAAAGAACAATAGATGTCAACTAGATTACTACCCCCTCCATTTTTTTTTTCCTTTCTTCTTCTTCTTCTTTTTTTTTTTCCTTTTTCCCCTTCATTTTTTATAGGCCTGGTTTGTTATAAATCCTCCATGCCCATTAACCTCTGAACCACACTGATGATATCTCTTCCGAGCTAAATTGCCTGTATTTCCAGACATTTGTTTGTTCACTTAGAGGTCCATTGGCAGCAGGAGGGGGTGGACAGCCCATTGCTGAATAGGACTCATGGATTATAAATGAAAATTCTTTCTCTCCTTGTAAGAAGATGCTTTGGGACCTGTAGCAAATGGACAGCTCTAGTTTAAAAGCTCACAAGTGGAAGCAAATGGTAGAAAGTTAATCACACCAATACCAAAAATATCCCAGTAGTACAGTGGGAGTACTGGATCCATACCCCTGTCCGTGTCCTACCCAGCAAAACCCCCGTGCCAGTGCAGGAGGTTCACCTGCTGTCACTGTGCTCTTGCTGCAGCGCTAACAGCAAGGGGCAGAGTGGGCCCAGCACATTGACCCACAGACCAAGGATGGCAACACAGGCCCTGTCATAGGGCAAAACCAGGACATGCTCTGGTTCCAAGAGCACCACCAGAGACACGGGCTGGTCCCATGCATCCAGTAATGGGAAAACTGTAGGTCCAGTTAGTTCTCCCAGAACTTTTGCTTTCGTTATCTCCCAGGAGCAAGCAGCCTGCTTGTCCCTCAGGGATGCAAAGGTAGCTGTAAGGACACTGTGAAGCACTGCCACCCTCTGCCCCTGCAAAGGACCCTGCCTCTGGGCACAACCTGCTGCCAGGGTCCTGGGAGATATCTGCTCCAGCTTTCCCAGCTGCCCACACTTTGTGAGTTTACATCAAATCCTCTGATCACAAAAAAACAGAACAACAAAAAAAATACCCAAACCAAAACAAACATTAAACCCCCTCCCCCCCAAAAAAACCCCACAAATAAAAAAAACCAAACCAAACAAATAAACAAAACCAAGCAAACCAACAAACAGAAAAATGTACAACAGGATCACAAAACTGAGAAGCAGCATTAGTTGCAAATTTGCTCTTTCTTCCCAGAAGCACAGTATGTCTCTGCTGAACTACAGACTTAGTGCAAGCCACGGGCTTTGTCCTTTGCTTGAATTTGCAGAATTGTGCCACCAAACTAACAAAGATAAAACCCTTGTAGCTATCAGTAGCTCCCAAACAGCCTCCAACAGGGCCTACCAAGCAGTTCCTTTGTAAACATGGCCTTGGCACTTCCAGGAGGCATTTCAGCTCATTGGAAACAGGCTGAAAAACATTTCTAGTATCCTGACTTGAAAATAAAACCTGGAAGCAGCAAGAGTGCTGGCATTTCCAATGCAGACCTCCTGCCTACGTTACTGTTATATATATTTAAACTTATGGTTCCAAAATAACATTTTACTTCCATACATCAATGCACCCATTTAAGCACAGCTTCCATCTGATCTATTCTGGAGCCAATTCCTCAGTCTTTCCTGTTTGTCATGGGTGTGAGTCCCCAAACGTTGGGGGTGGTGGGAGCAGGAGTGGTTCCTACAGATGCTCTGGCATGCTGCATCCTCCTCTCCCAGCCCTCAGGCTTCACATCAGGGGCATCCTCCACTACCTACTGGTGGCTTGTGGAAAACAGCCCCCCCCCCAGTTTTCTGCCCCTACCTCTTGGTTCCCTCTGTTCCCTGGAAACAGGTCTGAAAAGGCCTTCCAAGGTGGGCTACTCAGGAATAATTTGGGAACCTTGCTGCCTTGGGTTTGTCATACCATGCTCTGACTCATATCAGGGCTTCCCAGCACTTCCACATGCCAGTTATAGCTCCTTGCTCCTCTGAACTGGCCAGGGGGCCAAATCCAAGAGCTGTAATGAAGAGCATGAGCTACATGCACCCCATAAGTGTATGTACAACTGCATACCTACTTCTCCATGGTGCTGCTGCTGCAGCAGCACACACAGACATCTTGCCAGCAAGAAATTAAACCAGCTGGGGTGGGGTTTTTTTTTGCATAGCAGAGAATAGGAAGCTGTAACAATCCATGGTCTATAAAGACCATTCATGTTTTTCCTGTTCTCTCAGTAACAACTCCTGATTTCCATGGCAACCCCATTGCATGCTTCAGTATGTGGTACTTTTTGCTTATGTGGGGAACTGGTCTCACATACTGGGATGACCAAGCTCCCCAAAGAGCCAACAGAAAGCTTCCAACATAAACACTTTGCCATCTCCATCGTGCTGTCCTGGCTGTACATCTGCACATTTCCCAGTGCCTGGGAGAGAACGGTATCACCGGGATATACACTACTGTCTGTTCCCCATCCAAGAGCTCATTTTAAACTTGGCTGTGGTTTCTATTTTAATCCCCCACACACATTTTTGGAAACACTTACTAAACCATTAACACATTTATATGAAAGGAAAGATGGTGATTAGCATTTCCCCCCCATCATTTCTTTTTGTGTCAATTTTTTGGCTCCCATGCTGCAGAAGAACGTGGTTACAGCCACGCATACGATTCTAGAGGGTGTGAATTCCTCCACAGCACAAACTTGATTTACCTCTGCCTTGCTTTGCTTTTCTTCCATTTCTGTACCTGCTATTTCAACAACACTCCTGTGCTTGTAATAAGATGAAACTCACAAGCTTCACCCAAAGAGCACTGGAGCCAGTGCAAGAACTTCATCTGAATTCAATGTGGATTTTTAACAGGCCTGTGTTAATGGTTCATTAAGACAAACAGTTGATTTACCTAGTCCAGCCCTCATGCATCTCCTTTCCACACCTATTGAGATGTTTTCATAAGTAAGAATCATTTCCAATGTAAAGAAGCAGCAATTAGTACATTTATTTATTTTACTGTCATTCACACCGCAGCACTAGCAGTCTCTGATGGCCAAGGCGCAGAATAAATAAACAAAGCCCACTTAAACTATCTTTAATTTCTCCCATATGATGGGTCAAAAGAAAATCAAGGCTGCTGTGGGATTTCTGGGCACATGTGCAAAGATGTGGCCAACAGGACTGCAAATTAGCGCAAAGTGTTGGAGAGTGATGCTGAAGAAGCAGGCAGACAGATTCAAATGTGTAGGTGCAGGTGGTGGTCTCCTCATCTTGCATTCTCTGTTCAGTGCAGCCAGACTTCTCAGTCCCCCCCCACCCCCTTCTCCCCAGGCAGTGCCCCCACAGCCTCCAGACTCAGCTGCAGACCTGTTCTCTCTCTCCTTGGCAATGGATACAGCTTGTTGCAGATGGACAGAGCCCCTTCAGGACAAAAGCTGCTAGTGGACAAGAGCTGGACCCACAGGTGATTTCCAGGAGAGACACACCACACATAGATACATTACAAATTCTTGTGCAAGACAAGACCCTAACTCTAACATGGTGGCTTCACCAGAATAGTCCCTTACGGTCCCGAGACATCTTTTTCATGTCCAATTTTCCCCCTGAATCTGGTGTACAACAACAAGATAGCAGAAGAGGCGTTTCCACGCAAAGCCTACTTCCTCTGCATTCTTCATGCAAGAACCCAATCATTGCAGAGGGAGCAGAGCCATTGTACAGAGACCTGAGCAGCACAGCAGGCAGAGAATGCACTGCTCTCCTTATGGGTCTGCACAGGGCAGCCCTGAAAACCAATATATTGATTAAAAATTTACAGCAATTACAAGAATAAATAAAAGCCAAGTAATTTTGTAAAATGCAGCTCTTAATATCTTGCATTTGCTTCTGGTCCTGGAAGGACTCCTACCTGTCTCATTTGGAAAGCTAGTCCCACGTTGTTACATTGGGCACTGTGCTGCTTCCAACCTTCCCTGAAGGCTGTTCCTTGACACTAGGTGAAGTCTCACATATGTCAGTGATCCTCAGAGCTGCACTGGCAAGGAAGGACCACTTCAGAAGCTGAACTTTAAGGAAGAGGTACAAAGCTAAGGACCACACAAGAAATGATACACTTCTTCAGGCTGGGGGGGGTTTGAGAGACAGGCCAGCCAATGTGCTGTAGATCAATTCTTTTTAGATAAGAGTCAGTAAGGCAGCCAGTAAATGTTACTGCAGACACAGCTGACAAAATCTTGTCATAACACATTTCTTAGGCAGAAAGGAGTCACTCAGGTTTACGCTGGCGTTCAGACAAAGAAATGGAGGGAGATGGGTCTGTATGGCCTCCACGCATATGCAAGGCTCCAGATCACGGGGAAAGAAATCTCACAAAGAAAAAAGAACAAAGACAGAGGTTGGACTTTAAAGGTGGAAGTTCTCAGCATGTTACCACCAGCTACAGGTGGTCACCACATTGAGCAAGAGAAAATGTGCCTGCAAGCTGAGCGATGACAGGTCTACAGTTATGAGCAATTTTCTCTAAGATGCACTTAGGCATCTGCTCTGGATTAACATTGTTTTACTTAAAATGAGCATTTTGGAGATATTTAAGCAGGTAAGTGGCTGCACCCAAGCATGAGGTTTTGGGAAGCAGACATGGGGCCATTCAACAAGTTGGGTTAAGGCAGAGATAAACATCAGAGCACACTGTGGACTGTGTCAGAGGACATGAAGAACAATGGCTCAGATCAGCAGTACAGGATACAATCACTGCAACAAAATGATGAGTAGTGAGGACTTACAAGAGTTTTGAATAACTGCAGTAAAGAGGGTGAAAATTGTTGGTCTTCTTCAGATAGAAGCTGTGAAACCCAGAGCTTTATAACTTAGAGGCAAGAGTCCTTTGTTTTTATGGAAGGAGAACAGTGCAGATGACTTGTTCTCTGTAGTTAAAAGACTTTTGCCAACTCAGCTTGGCTGGGAAGGGGTCATGAGCTGGCATACTCAGCCATTGCTTACCTTAATGTTCTACAATATCCAAGTTTATTATTTTTAAAGCCCTATAAAGAAAGCCCAAAGCCTATATTAATAGCTACACCATTCGGACTCACATAATACTCAAATACAACCAATAACTGCAGATGAATGAAGTACACTTGGGTAAGGGAGAGAACAGCTTCAAAAGCTGAGTGGCAAGATGTACTCAAACACCTAATAAATATGACAAAAAGTCCATTAGACCAAAAAAAGCCCACCTGACCTTGAGATGAGGAAGCAGGAGGAAGCCACTCACATGGGTGAGGCAAAAGGGATGTAAAAGCAGTCAGGGAGTTTCCTGAAGGACAGTGCTGAACAATCACCAAGGCAGCTGGGGCAAGGCAGTGGTACAGCTCATTTTCAGAGAGCAGAGCAGGTTTGTTCCACTGCAAGTGCCCAGTCAGAAGCAGTTACTTTTGTCAGCTAACTGTAGTCTATACCAGTGGGCAAGGTCAAGCCTAAACCTTTTGTCCAAGACAGAGCTTCAGCCTTGTGAAAGCCAACACAAGGGATGAGTCTGGGCCCACAGAAACAGCCTCTTCAGTAACACACACTCCAGAGTCCAGTCTATCCATCCACAGTACCTGATTGTCCAAGCATCTGGAGATGCCTGGTCCTATTGCACACTGCTGTGCACTTCACAAGGGAGGAGTACTCCAGGGACCCATTACCCACATTGGTTCCACACCTTGGAGACACTGGACAGCATGCAAAGGAGGTGGCCAGTTGTGGTGCATGGAGCAAAAGGTCTTTATAGCCTCTGCTTCCCTCACCCATCTGTGCACAAGAGGCAAGGCACCACTTGCTAACAGATCACTGCTTCATAGCAGCGGGGGCCACGTCAGGCTCTCCAACCACCATGGTGCAGGTATCATCAGGTGTGTCAGGTCCTGCAGCCTGTGCTGTGCAGGAGTTCAGATTTTAAATTCTTAATTGCAGCCTTCAAAACCCAGCTCCACATGTAGAGCCAGTAGCTGCCAGCAGACAGCGAGCAGCTCTTGCATAGCTCCCTACTGTCAGTATTTTAATTTCTTCAGCCTGAACATGGATGGCAGTCCCAGCCTGCTCTTTTTCAGAGGACGAGCACAGGGATTTCACATACATGTTCTAGTTCAGGTTTTCATCTCTCTTCTTTAAGAGACATAATTCCTTCAGTGTCTGGATTCCAGGATTTTAATGGCTTTAGCTCTGTTTCCCCCCTTTCCTGCTCTGCATCTAATACTTCAGCCCATAAATCCCTGCAAGCACACAGCACAAAAACAGATAAGGAAAGCTGTAAAGCCATAAAGCATCCTGGAAAGAACCAGCATAAAACCCACCCAATACAAGGATTATAACCAATGGAAGAAGAGGCAGAGAAAGTCAGATTAAGTGTTGCTCTCAAAGTTTAAGTCCCTGAAAAGGTGCTGTATGATAGCTTAATTAAGCTACAGCAGATCATAATCAGCTAAATTCTGCAGATGGAAAAGCTTCTGAAGAGCAAATCAATATAGGACCAGCTAAGTTTGGGATGTTTTTAGCAGATATGGTGCTGTTCTAATGGCTGAAGGTCCCCCCCCCATTCCTCATCTCCCTCATCCTTGTACACCTCCCCTCTACCAGGGACACACACTCGGAAGGGGTGTGATGGACTCATCTCCTTTAAGAAGGATGTAAATGCCCATCCCATCAACTATCCTCTGGTACAGTATGCACACAAAAAATCTACCGTGGCCTTCTACGACTGTGCAATGATGGCCACAATTAACATTAATAACTAATTCACTCCATAGATTTATCCCTTTTCCTCTGGGTAATTATGATCTTTTTTCCTCTCCCAAACACTCATTTCAAATCCTCATGAGTAATGAGCAGCCAGCTGATTTTACATTTATCTCGGTTCTATTTGTTTGACACATTTCAAGCAAGCTCTGCTGAAAAACACTACAAAGCCAAACCTCCTGCTCGTTAATAACATTCACATCACCTCCTTCTTAACTTCTTTAGCATGCTGCTTTTATTTGGTATAATTGCAACTCTCAGCATGATTAATCACAACATTTTTGCGGGGAGCAGGGGAATTTGATACCCCTGTCCTCATATGGATCTGATCACATTCATGCTGAGAGTCCAGGCTTGCTTCCTGCAATCTTAATGTAAAAGCTCAGTGTCAAATGCTCCTCCCTGTCTAGTACACACTAATTACTAATGCTGCCATATTCACCTAGGTCCCAAGCACGGACTGAAGAATGAAGCTAAATCGTGTGGTTCTGCCCTGGGAGATAAAGCTTTCCCCTTAAAAAGGTCTGTCTTCCTGTATGTAGACCCTCCTTTTCTAAGTTTCACCTCTGGACCTAGACTATTTACCACATAAAAGGTTAGTAGGGGTGCTGGAATTTTAAAGAATTAAAATTACACCAAGAATATGTAATCCAAAGGTCCAAGTGTCTTTAGAAGGAGACTGCAGAAAGGGTAACAGGCACCATGGAAAGCAAGCTCAGAATGAATCAGTGTTAAGTTTTTCAGATGCAGTGAGACAAGCATCACCACCAAAGCCTCCCCAAACCCAAGTTCAATTCTTTCAATAGTTACAGCTTTAATTTTACTTCCCCCACCCTCCCCATTTTGCAGTGCTACTGCTGTAAAATTCTTAAATCAACAATCCTAGATTTTTTTTTTTTTTCTTATAGCAGGTAGTGGCAAAGCTCACAGGGATTTTAAAGAAACGTGAAGAGCATCAGTGTATGTTTCTGAAGCATCATCTGGAGGTCACACATTAATATTTGAAGATGACACAATCTTGCTTCCCACTGTGCTGGTTGTAGAAGCACTACCACAATTAGCTTCTCCAGCATAGGCTGAATCTTTCACAGTTAACTGGTGATGTAATGGCTTACCCACTTTTCACCCTCCAAGCCCCACCTTCCCTCTCTCCAAAGCAGCTAGAGAAAAGGAGTGGACTTTTCTCCCTCATTTACTCCCACCAAGAGAGACGCTCAGCCTGGATTAAAACCACATGGACATCAACAAGCATCTCCTATCCACTGCTCTCCCAGGCTGCATATTCTCCACATCATTTGCTTTACAAAGCCCTTTAATTAAGCAGTAAAGGCCCACTGATTATCACCTACTCGAAAAACACCATTTGAAATAAGGGAATCAACTGCAGGATCCTGCTCCATAGACCCAGAGTTTCTTCTTTTTTCTGATGATCTCCAACAAGTGCTATTCCCCTTTTGGTGCTTCACCAGCTGTTACCACTTCTACACTGAAAGGCTGAGAAAGCAAAGAGCTAAACATGGGACTCAGCTTGGTAAGAAAAAGGGGCACTTTGGCAAGAGGCAGAAGATCAAACCAGGTCGAGTACCCCTTATTGCTGAGCCTGCCGGTGGCTGCACACATGGAGGGGTGGCTGGTGCAGCCTGGACAGGCAGCTGTGATGCCAGATTCTGCCTCTCCTCACCAGAGCCCTCAGGACAAGTTCAACAATGCTAAATGTGTGCACCTAGAGAAGGGTTAACTTGCTGGAAGGTAGCTCTGTAGAGAAGGATCTGGGAGTCCTGATGGTCAAAGTAACTATGAGCCAACAATGTTCTCTTGTGGCCAAGAAGGCCAACAGTATCTTGGGATGCATTAAGAAAAGTATGGCCAGCAGGTTGAGGGAGGCTCTCCTCCCGCTCTACTCTGCCCTAGTGAGGCCACATCTGAAGTATTGGGTCCAGTTCTGGGCTTCCTGGTTCAAGAGAGACAAGGAACTACAGGAGAGAGTCCAGCAGAAGCTACAAAGATGCCGAGGGGGCTGGAGCATCTCTCTGACAAGGAACGGCTGAGAGCCCTGGGTTTAGCATAGACAAGAGACAAATGAAAGGGGATCTTCTAAATGCTTATCAATAGCTAAAGGGTGGGTGGTCAAGAGGATCAGGCCAGTGACAAGACAAAGGGTAACGGGCACAAACTGGAACCCAGGAGGTTCTATCTGAACATGAGGAAAAACTTCTTTCCTGGGAGTGAGTCAAAGCCCTGGAACAGGCTGCCCAGAGAGACTGTGGCATCTCTTCCTCTGGAAAGATTCCAAACCCACCTGGACACAATCTTGGGCAACCTGCTCTGGGTGACCCTGCTGGAGCAGGGGGGTTGGATGAGATGATCTCCAGAGGTCCCTTCCAAACCCTGCCATTCTGTGGCATAGGAGGTGCTGCAACTGGGCATCAGCTCTGCATTTGATGCTGATCCCAGCACAGCAAGAGATGGGCACTATGCAGAAAGACATTTCCACCTTCCCGTATGAGCACACCTGATGCTGGCTGGCAGCTGGCTGGTTACATGCTTACCATAAATCATCCCTGCTCCAGCCAGCAATAGCTGACAGGGTGATACCTGCACTGCCGCACCAGCAGAGGATGACAATAACGGGATGTGACAGTCCTAAAACCATCCACCTAAAATCTCTGGTTTACCGAGAATTTCTCACACCCGCACATCTGCATCTCTTCGTAGCTCTGACAACAGGCTGCATGTGAAACGGTACCTCTGAATGTAAGGTATTCACCCAGCAACAGGCACCCCAAAATAAAATGGAAACGCAGGCTCTGAAAAGCCCTGCGGAGCACAGGATAGCCCTGCCAAAACCAACACCTCACAATTTCTCACTTAGCTCAGCTGGTCTCCACACCAATGCCTTTTCCAGGTGCCCAGCTCCCAAACTCCCCTCACAATGCTTGAGCAAGATTTGACTGTAACAAACAGCCCTGAAAAAGCATTGCTGCTCTGAAATCACATCATTTTGTTCATGTGCTTCAGCTCTGTAAGGAAAAAAAAAAAAAAAGAAAGAAAAAAAAAACCCCAAAACCAACCAACCAAAAAGGTGCTCCTCCAGGGTATATTTTCTAAAAGCCCACCACCCAAGTGATAGAATCATAGAATTGTCAGGGATGGAAGGGACCTTAAAGATCATCTGGTTCCAACCCCCTGCCAATGGGCAGGGACACCTCCCACTAGAGCAGGTTGCTCAGAGCCCCATCCAGCTTGGCCTTAAAAACTTCCAGGAATGGGACTTCCACCACCTCTCTGGGCAACTTGTTCCAGTGTCTCACCACCCTCATAGTGAGCTTCTTCCTAATGTCTAATCTGAATCTACCAACCTCTAGTTTTGATCCAGAGTCACCAGTGGCACTCTAACTAATGTTAAATTGCATTTACACAGGTATGTGTTGTCATGCTCATGGCCATTACATAGAGAAAAGCAGAATCAGTAGGAACAGCTTGTGTCAATTCTACCAAAATAAGTTCAGTACAACTACAAATAAGATAATCAACAATTATCCAGCCAGAAGGAACAAAAAGACCTTTAACTTAACCTCCCTAGCCCATAATTTATCATCAAACCATACCCTTTCTTCAGGTTCTGCCCATTTAGATCTGCCAGTTGTAAGGGGTGGCATGAGCTGTGTATCTTCTGTTGACTCAAAGCAATCAGGAGGGGGTAATGACAGTTTTCACATTCACATAGAGCTGCTGCAGGTCAGCATCTGCACGAGCTCATCTCAGCCACACCGTTCCTCTCACTCATGACACAAAACATACTGAGAAGGAGACTGGGACATTTTTTTCCTGCTGCATGTTATGCTACACACACACACACAAAAATCCACTGAAGCACATGCCTGAGCAGCCCGTTTCAGCTTTTAATGTTGCTTAATATAGACTTCTACAGAGTATCTTCAGTGCAGACACAGCTAACTTGAGAGCACAGCATGAACGTTAAACACAGACGGCTTTGAAACACAGCGGTGCGCACAGTGAAGTGGCAGAGCCCAGGACAGCCTAGGTCCCTGTCAAAGCTGGAAAGCTCTGCTAAGCAAGACCCTTGCCAACCACCTCCCTCTGTCCCCAAAGGGGTCCTTCCTCCTGCAAGGGGCAGGAGAACACCTGGAGGGACAAAACACATCCTTGTTACTGCTTCCACCATACACCCCTTTCTGCTGATTTTTTTTTCCCCTCTAATCACTCAGAAGAGCATTCTCAGGTGAGCTCAGTTCTGAGCTCCCCAGTTCAAGAGAGACAATGAACTACTGGAGACAGTCCAGCTGAGGCTACAAAGATACTGAGGGGGCTGGAGCATCTCTCTGACAAGGAAAGGCTGAGACCCCTGGGGCTGTTTAGCCTGGAGAAGAGGAGAACGAAGGGTGATCCGATCAATAACTAAAGCGTGGGGGTCAACGGGATGGAGACAGACTCTTCTCAGTGGTACCCAGCAACAGAACAAAGGGCAACAGGCACCAACAAGAACCCAGGATGTTCCATCTGAACATGAGGAAAAACTTCTTTGCTGTGAGGGTGGCAGAGCCTGGCCCAGGCTGCCCAGAGAGGTTGTGGAGTCTCCTTCTCTGGAGATTCCAAACCTACCTGGACACTGTGATGCTGAACCCCCTGCTCTGGGTGACCTCGATGGAGCAGGAGGGTAGGACAAGACAATCTCCAGAGGTCCTTTCCAACACCCACCTACCATGCTGTGACCAGCATGTGTGTGTCCAGAAAGGAGCACAGAGACAGCAGCAGGAGGTACAGCACTTGCAGCACACTGATGGCAAATTTGTTAACAGGTGAAGGCACAGGATGTGCACGACACTCTGTTCTTCATACAGCCAAAACTCATCCTCCTAAAGAAGGACCAGGAACCATCCTTCTCTGGATAAATATGAGGGCCAGAATAGATAGATTGCCCAGAGGATATCCTCATGCATGACAGCACAGATCATACACCAAATTTAGCTTTCTTTCCTTTAGCTCAGCATAAAAAGAACCCAAACAAAACACCCTACACATCCTCCCTCCCCACCAGCATCCAGCCCACAGGGCTTCTGGCAGATTTTGGATGAAAACACATGAGCAGCATCCGTGTTTCTCTTGTCCAGGCTGATGCCAGCATCAAATGTGGCTGCCAGCCAGCAAAGAGGATGCTGC
>JANIJG010016970.1:111703-126949 GCA_024611175.1 Megaceryle torquata
TTTTCGCGGCCCGGGTGGAGGCGACAACAAGAGGGGGGGGGGCGGGAAGAAGAGGGGGGGGGGGGGGGGGGGGGGGGGGGGGGTTGGGGTGGGACTGCAAAAGGAGCAGAGTACACCTGACCCTCTCGGCACAGTGCAGGTGGAAACAGTCTGCTATCATCTGTCATGGCACACTGTAAGGTGTCTTAGTTTCAGAAGTACGGGTTGTGTTGGTTACAAATAGAAAGACAAGAAGAAACTCCCAAGATAAAAGGAATACTCAAGCCAAACTTTTCTGATTTTTCCACGCAGATCAGAACCTCACCAAGCAGCAAAAACACAGGCAGTTCACACCAGTTTGGCCCAGCATTTTCGCTGGATCCCCACAGGAGCTCATATTGTTTTCTCAGTCCTGGCGTTCAGGCCATCCATCCACCGCCCACGCTACCGGGTTGTGACTCACCTCCCCTGTTCTTCTCTTCCTGGTGAGTTCAGAGGAAGTTGCATCTTCTCAGGCGATTAGCACATCATGTAGTCCTTACTGTCCAGCTTTCTACTCTTATCAGTAGTCTCTTTCCTATTAAAAAAAAAAAAGAAAAGGAAAAGAAAAAAAAAACATCAGCAAACTATGATAACTACAATCTGGTCGTCTTCTGCTCTCCTTAAAATATTAACTAGACATTGACATACTGTAGTACTTGCTGCATGAAGCCTGCTGCAATTGGGGATAACTGGGACATTACAAAGGGCTATGAATCAACTCAACTGCAGAGGCTTCAAGTCCTTTTGCTAGGCAAAAGTGCAATATGCTCCCTTACAACCAAGAGACCGTTACAATATTTTTTCCAGTTATCTCTGGAACATTTATTGGACTAGTAGGTTTTATTTATGGACTCTGAAACTTTGCTGTTTCCCAGCAAAGAGGACATTATCTGTTTAATGTTCCTTTTGTTCTTCTGGACATTTGCATTTATTTATTTTGATTGATTGCTGCACAGGTACCAGGCTCCAAGTACCTATAGTTTTAAATGCACTCACAACACACACATCTTTGGCATTTAAAATATATCTCCTCTAAGTTTCCCTAGAGCCAGAATATCTCCATTCCCAGGTGAAACCCAGGCATCCTAGGATCAAAGCTGGTTATAAATGACAGCTAACACTAAACTTTCAAAACCACTCATACAACTTTATGCAAGCTTGCCCTGTAGTTTGGCACATTTAGAGGAAAGTCACAGCTTGTTATCACTGATTTATTTATTATAAGACTCCTTAGACAGGGCCTGTTCCTCCAGTGCCTTACACTGTCTGGAGGCCACTGGTGCTAGCCTAGCCCATTCAAATCTGGCTGTGCTAGCAGGGAAAATTCACCTGCTTGTCTGCCTCTACCCACTGGCAAGGTTAAAACGTTGCCCGTGTGCCTCCAAGTGATTTGAATTTAAGACCGAAAGCAGAAAATTTTTGCCTATACCCAAGCTCTCAAATTTGCATGCAAGTTTCAGATTAAATGATCCGTTTAACACAGATGCCAACCAAAATGCAAGCTGCAGGCAAGGGATTTGAACCACACTGCAGGACCAGGGCCCGAGCAAACAGAGAGCTTGCTGTGCTTTTGCCAGAAACAAAATGAGCGTGGAGCAAGTTTCCAATGGAAATCAGGCGTGAAGAGTGTCTCCACCCCAAAATACTGGATTTCAGCTTGTGCTGGGCTCGGATGAATGCGAAACGTAACTCTGAGCTCCAATGACCAGTCCTACAGTGCTCGGTAGCAGCTTTCCTTTGAACAGCCACAACGGGTGCGTGTGTGTGCCTGTGTCTTGTGTTCAGATTTTCTCCATTGTCATATGTGCTACACCACTTGCAATGTATATTTTAAGTTTTATGGGTATTTTTAATGCCTCTCTCAAGGAGAAAAGAAATCTGGAACCAAATAATACACAAAAGTGATAGATATGATGAGGGATTTGCAAGTTTTGGTGGAATTTGGGTGTAAACTCCTGGGATCCTTGTAATTGATTAATGCATAATAATAAACTGTTTTAATTGATTGATGCAGCCAAAGCATTTGGAGCAGTGCTGTAAAACAGTTACAAGCTCAATCTATCAGGCTGGTTTTGCAAGGTTATTTCCCCAGCACGACTACCTGTGGTTCAACAGATGGCCTTTTGGAGAAACAAGCAGGAAAAGGAAGACACAAAAAGAGCATTTGCCACTTCCACCAGCCCCTGACAGCAGGGGAAAGACAAGACAAGGACAAAGATTTCCAGGAAACTGGGATGTGCTGGAGGTCCCCAGTCACCACCCCCATGCGGGAAAGGGCATCTCAGGAAGACACCAGGGAGGGGGAGGGCTCCCTGTGGAGTGAGCCAAGAACAGGGCACACTGAGCAAGCACACCTAGGGATGGCAATGTGAGCTAAGGCTGTGATGTTAACAACTCAAAGCCATATTATCTATCAAGAATGCCACCTGGAAAACCACTAATAAAGAAAGTCAGGCTATTCTCCAGGGGTGGAATTTGAGCTAATCGCTGCACAGATGCTTCCCCTGCCCATTTGAGGCTGCGAGCACAGGCAGAAGCTGCTCACTGGTAGTTTTAAGTTCACCACCACGTGCTCATCTCTGAACAGAAACTGCAGTTGCTCTAATTTCTGTATTAATAGCACTGAGCATCATCCCACCCTGACATCAGCCAACAGTGCTACCAGCAATATCTAATCACAAGCAAGCAGGACACTAAAGGAGCAGAATATTACAGCAGAGGCACATTAAACCTTAGCACTTGGTAGCCACCATCCTTCTTCACGGGCCAAACACATTTCCTTCTTCTCAGGCTTCCACTAAGAATATTTCCTATCTCTGCTGGCACACCGGGCACACAGCAGGGCATCAGCTATAAACAAAATCATCCTTAGCTGTGATGATACCAGCTCTGCCTTTGACTTCAAATTCTGCTTTTGAAGCCATCAGGGGAAGAAAACGAAGATGCAATCCTGGCTGTTACTCTACAAGCATCCTTTTTTTTCCCCAGCTTATCTCATTTCACATATGTAGAGAACTATAGGCAAAACATCTCTGAAAGCAGAAAGACATGAGAACTTGCTGCATCCTCTCAAAACCAGTGGCCAGTGCAGGCAGTTTTAATTCAGTCAGCAGCAACTTTTTAAGCTGTGCAAAACATAAAGCAGGAGTGCTTGGGACAACATCTATCACTAAGCATCAGGAAGATCTGATGAGAAGTTGACTAGTGACAGTTTTGGGATAGGTACACAGCCCAAGTCTGGTTCAGGAAAGCATTGCTGGTCCTTAAACATCTCCTGAGCAGAAACATCACCACTACCATTCTGACAAAACCACAGAAAGGACATAAATTCCTTCAGTTGAAGGAGGAAAAAAAACCACCTCAGCAGTATACACACAAAGCATCTTCTTTTGAACCCATTTGAAAGAGAAGTAGCTTCTATAACATAAATAACACAGCTTTAGGAGGAGACCTGAGTATGTAAGGATGGGATTGAGGTTGTCAGCGATGCAGGTGGTAAAGGAGAGTGCCTGGAAATGAGCTGTTCTCCATGTTCAATGCTTCTCCAATCATTTTCATATTAGCATATCTCTAAGTGCATATAATTTTCACATCAAAGTGTAATTTTTAGGTATTTAAAAAAAAAAATCCAAAACAGAAAAAAAAAACCAACCTAGGATTGAAGTAGAGAATAATTTCTTTGCTGAAGTCTTTCAAGCAGCTCCTCTCTATGGCATGACAGAAAAATTACAGAGGAGACAAGCATTTAGAAAACTCTTTCCTGGAATTCAGATTATTCTTCAATCATACAGTAAAAAAAGGTTCAGCCAAACTGCAAAGGAAAATGGAAAGAAAGCCCTAGGAGCACCAAGCTCACATAATCTTAACTCAGGAGCAACCTACATCCTTTGTCTTCTGCTTAGTGGATGAAGAAATCATCATTTAGGAGCTTGTGGTGGGGAAGGAAAACTGGAGATAAGCCTGAGTCCTTCTTGTCCCCCGTCAGTCTTGCCTGGCCAGGATGGTTGCCATGCAATAGCCAGGAGCATCTCTTACACTTCTACACTGCTCATTCTCTGCTCTGCTTTCTATAAAGCCCTTTTACTCCTCTTGATCTGGACAAGAGCAACATGAACAAGTGCCAGGCACATCTCTTCAGTCCTGACTGGGTCCTTGTGGGGGCCCATTTACTCCCATCACCTTTAAGGGCAGCTCGTGAGGCTGGCCTTTGGTGTTCCATTCCAGCAATCACAGGAAGGGGGCTTGGGCAGGAGCTCTCCTTTAATGAGATTTTATTAAAAGACTCTGTTACAAATAGCCACTTAAGCAAGTGAACCTTTGGAGCCTTTAGTCCATGATGTCAGTACTGTGGCTGGATGTTTCCCGGGAGTATTAAACCTGATGCTAATATAGGACTGTTCTATATGACAGCTATAAAACTGCTTAAGCATACCAGGCAAGAGGCCAGCGAAGCTTTTTGTTGCCTATCAGGGTTTGGCTAAAGGTCTCCTGTAACAAGGCAGCAGGAGGCTAGGCAGGGATTCAGCTCTCCCTCACCTCCCTTGCAAAGCTGGAAAATCCCCTGAGGGTGGAAAAAAATCCACATAGCAAAGCCTTTGCATCCGTATTCATGTCTCCTTTGCTTGGTGAAATTATCCATCTCCCTGGCCAGCATGCAGGACTCCAGCTGGAGGCCCCCAAAGCAGCACCGCATCACCACCCTTAAGTTCTACACCACCCCAACTCTCCCTCTGCGCCCTGACCACGTGCAGTGGCTACAGGAATACCCAACACTTATCCTAAACCACAGGGGTTTATTGACACATCCAGTAGCTCTATTTAGACAAACCTGGAGCTTAGGTCTGCCCTGCTCTGCTCTCGAGGAGCAGCTCTGCCCACCTGCCCTCTCCACACACGCATCCCCAGGGCTACACGTGTCCACCGGCAGCCACCCGCCTGCAGCAAAGCCGCTTGTTTGCAAATCACACCCAAGATACATGAGGAATGCGAACGCTGTTTGCCAACGGTAACTGATAGTAAAACTAACAGTAAAACTGGTTTGACCCACCTGTCAGCTGGGGACTGATAAGCAGAGGGCATAATAATACACATTAATCACGTTCTAATCTACAGGCTTCCACCAATAGGTGGCACCAGCAAATTTTGGATGTGCTACAACATGGTACTTTGGTTCACTCGCCACAAGGCATTGAACCCATCGGCGTTGCACAGAAGATGGATGGACCAGCTATTGCCATGGCAGTATCCAGCCCCTTCTCTTTTTTACTTGAGTTAGGAAAAGGTTAAAACTCCTGCAAGTCAATTGGTCCTTCCCCAGACAAACTTACTTTCAGGAGTAAATCTAACTCAAGCAAGTCTTTCAAGAGACGTGGCTCTGGAAGCTATATGCAAATAGATCAGATTAAAAAAAAAAAAAATCATCTTTTTAAATGGAAGCACAGACTAAGCCTCCATAAACAGCAAGAGTACAATTTAACACAACAATGGCAAACTTTCTTGTAACTGAGCCCAGCCACTTGTATGAAAACATCCAAGTTACAGCCTAGCACAGTTTAAATACATGTGGTATAAATATGTTACCTTGACTAGAGGGTCCTACAGAAGAAAACCTCAAACCACACACGTGCCCAAGACACACGTGTTTGATCCCCATGCATGCAATAAAGTTGAAGCAAGCCCAGCCAGGTCAAACTGAGCCTGCAGCCAGCACAGCTCTGCAGGGAAAACCTTCTGGAGCCCAGGCAAGGCTGGAAAAAGCCTGACAAGCAAACTCCCATCAGCTGTCCCACACCCACTACAGGTGCATGGCATCTAAGGGCTTCAGCTTACAACTCCATGCAGCTGAATTCAGCCTGTATAAATTATTAAAGAGTCTGCAGAACATTACACAGTTCATGTAGTTAATGATTATAGTTCAGCGTCTAGGTCAGATATAATTAGATGTTACATTAAAATAGCTTCACAGAGCCATTTATTCTGATTTAATTACTTAAAATGATAGTATAATGAGCAGTGCTTTCAAAGAAAAAAAAAAGAAATCTTTTAATGAGCTCATTTTAAGTTAATATACAGCAAATTAATCATTTAACAAAATGCAGTAAAAAGACAAGTTCATATTTTAAAATACATTGTACCTATGTCAAGGAGGTTAGTTTATTGCCATACTGAGAGAGATGCACAAATGAGTGGCTCTTGAAACAATGCCACATCCCAAATACTGTACATCTGGAACATCTTTAAACCATGTTTTCTTCCTTTACCCAGATATACCTGCTACATCAAAACCCTTTGAAATACAACCTGAGCAGCAGATTTATGACCATCAGATTGTGTCTTTATCCCAATGTGAAGCAGAGCAAGAGCTGTGCAAAGCAGTTATCCAGAATAGGTGAGCTTGTGATGAAGGGTTAATTGTGGGTGGGTTCATTAATCATTCATTTGCTGGCTCAGAAAATTAGCTTTCACTTGTTTGTTTGCTCAAGAAGTGATAAGCCTATTCCCTCGCTAGCTCATCTATTTTCTTCCCTTTGCATTGTTTTAGAGATTTTAATCCTTTCCAATTTTTGTAATCAGTCATTTTGGTCTTTTAGCAGGAGCATTTCCAAGCAGGCAGCAATTATTGGAGTGAAAGCAAGCAACTCTGCAGGGGAGGCAGCAGGCTCTGGTTCTTAACCTTGCCAGGAACAGCATCCATCCTCTCAGTGCCCCACAAAGCAGCTTATGTGGTGCCTGGGCAGTGGAGTCCTCTTCAGTACCAGGGCCACCCCATTTCTGCTACAAATAGGACTCCCTGCACTCACACAGGCATTTGAATAAACATCTGTGTTGGGTTAGAAAGCAAGTCAAGACGTACTGAGTAGTTTGCAGGTCATCTCCCAGCCACCACTGCTCACCCTCTTCTCCCTCACCTGAAACTTCAGCCTCACTAAGTTAGAGATTAAAAGCCTAGAGCTTCTCGTTGAGGAGGTAAAAGGGATCCTACACCAAACACTGATTTTGCTTTTTTTCTCTGCACAATCAATAGAACACAAACCTCTCTCAATAAAATGTTTGCAAACATGTCCATAGCATCACCTGTAAAATGCATGTTCTTCCAGCTCAGGCATCACTTGGATACTTTGGTGAGGGAGCAGAGGCTGTCAAGCAGCAACGGTGCTACTCCCACTAGGAACATAAATAATTTGGGGCTACACATTTCTTTCTTAACATATCGCCTCTGTTCCCAATTAGGTGAAGCCAGTGGCTTTCAGCAGCTGTGCTTCCTCAGCAGCAGATACAGGCGCTGGAGTTTGGTGCTATGACAACACCGTGGGTGCCATCCATCTCACAGGTGGCACAGGCAGCCTTTGGGTGTACCCACCCATGACCTTCTCATTCCCTCCCTCCAACTACTGGAGCTTTGGTAGAGAGGGACTGGGATATAGATCTCCCTTGTCGATTTTTTTTTTCTTTTCTCCTCCCCCCCCTTTTTTTTTTCCACAGCCCTACCCACCAAGCTTTACAAAAGCAAAGCCACACTGGCCATTTGCCCACACGTGTTCAGCTGGAGCGGACCAAAGCAGGTTGCGTGTAGCCAAACACAGTCTCAAATGCCACTTGCTGCCACTTCTCCTACTCTAGTCTGAAACCTGAATTTCGAGGAAAAACACAACACCTCTGAGCCACAAGGCCCCAGCGCAAGGCTTGTGTCGCACAGTCATTAATAAGGCTTTCCAGACAAATCTGACTGGGGAGATAATAGGCTTAAACAATTAGAAATTAAAAAAAATAAATTTCTGTGATGGAGTATTTTTCTTGTCCTATTCACTGTAATTATTTTCTAAATGTAGATCATTTTATACGATGCAGGCAGCAGTGTTCCAGAGCTAATCAGGCCATATGTTTTCACATTTCAAAAAGAAAACTAATTAAAAAGAAATGAAAAATGAAAAAAGAAAAAAGAAAAAAAGAAGGTTTCTAAGGAGGACTGGTAGGTTTGGGTTAGAGAGGAGCAGTGAAGGAATCCTTCAGGAATGTATACATTCGCTCCGCTCGGCTCTGCATTTTGTTTTCAGAATTGTTTCTGGCAGAAACCTAAAGAAAAATATGAACCAGATGTATGAGGAAATAGTTTCTTCATCAGAAAGAGAAGAATAGCTCTCTGTCTGCCAAAAGACTTTTAGCCTTTAAGTTTCACCAAGGTGATGTTAAAAATACCCTTCAGTGACGACTGCTCCTTCAGCAGTACTGGGGGCAGCCAGGCTGCGAGGAGAGGATCTCTGGTTATGGGGATGCCCGAGGAGTGTGATTGCTCTCAGGGGAGGTCTCTGACACCCAGGTGCTTCCAAGTCCAGAGCAAACAATGGCAGGACCCTGCCATGCCAGCACAGTCCATCTGCTGGTGGAGACCCCATGGTCCCGGTGCTGCCAACATTACACTGCTGGGTGGGCAGCCAGGCAGTCAGGCAGGGTACCTGGCAGGCAGCTGCAGCAGTTGTGTTAGGGTTTTTCCAACCATTCCCAAGGATTTAATGTGCTGGGGGCTCAATCCTGAGTCATGGCCTCATGGTGTTATGTGCTGCACAGAGCTCAGCTTTCCTAAAGGATTTAGGGACCTACCAGCTGGGGACACCTCACAGGTCCAGCAGATGGAGGGACCCCCAGACTGATGCTGCCCACTTGCTGCATTGATGGGTTTGTTGGGGCAGGCAGCTTGGCAGGAGACTACAACAAGATCTCCCCTACCTTGGACAGCTGGGAGGGAAGAGAGAAAAAATGGATAAGGAAAAACTTCTTTTCCTGTGAGGGTGATGGAACCCCAGACCAGGCTGCCCAGAGAGTTTGTGGTGTCTCCTTCTCTGGATACATTCCAAACCCACCTGGATGTGATTCTGGGCAACCTGCTCCAGGTGACCCTGCTGGAGCAGGGGTGTTGGACCAGTTGATCTCCAGAGGTCCCTTCCAACCCCAACCCATGCTGTGATTCTGTGGGTTGGAAAATCTCATCTGAGAGCAGCCCTTGACAGAAGGGAGGTGGGAAGAGCCCAAGAACACCGTGTTCACTCCTCTGCAGGAGGGATGGGTGCTTAACTGATTTCTCTTTCATTGCTCCCTCTCTTTCATTTGCCACATGAAGCAAATCCTCCCTAACAAGAGGGCACTGCTCCTTTCCCATCTGCTCCAGGATGATGCCTATACTGGTATCAGGCAGGGTAGCAGCCCTGGCACAGCCCTGCAGGGTGAATCACCACTGCCCACCTCCCTGGGCATCCTCACCACGCAGCATAAAAACACGAACAGCATCTCTGCTGACAGTGATCTTCCCCTAGCTGTGCTGGAAGACATGAGAAAGGTCCCAGAAATGGGTCAGCAGCTTCATCACAGCATCTTAATGGGGGGAGTGGGGAGAGGAGGAACTGGAGACCAAATGGTGGGGAGAAGAAATAAAAGCAAATTATTTCCTCTGCTCCAAAATACTGACTTGTGACAAAACCAGCCACAGGCAGGAGGGCAGGTCCTTCAGTGCTGACCTGCCTCCATGCCTCATCCCAGGGCTGTGGCCATGCCCAAAGCTCTGCTTCCCTTCCTGGCTGGGTGCTCTGTGTCCCTGGGGCGCCGTGGGGTCCCACGGGGAGAAAGAGGCCCCACCACATTGTGTGACCTGCCTGTGGACACCCCATGGGCCCACACCATCACCCATGGGTGCTGCACACACACAGCCACCTCTCCAGATCCCTGTGGGCATCCCTGGTGCCTCTAGCAATGTCAGTGGCCTGGGAGGGGAGTTCAAGTGGAAGTTAATTAGGACAGGAAGAGAGCAAGAGAAAGCAACCAGGGCACTTTAATCTCATTAAATACACCTCGAGGCTTAAATAGCCCTACCTGCTTATTAGGAATTTTGCCAAGAGGAGTCTCTTTCTCCTCAGTAGCCTTGCTCCAGCCTTCCTGAACTAGGAACTGGCTTCACAAGGGCTTGTCCTCCTCTGCTTTGGGCAGGTCAGAAACCTCTCTGATCCCTCCTCACATGTTGGATTTGAAAAGGAAAAAAAAAAAAAAAGAAATAAATATATGATGAGCACCGATCTATTGAAACCAGCTAATTTTTGGGAAACCACATCAGCTCTGATGAACAAGCTTTCTGATGAGGATCTCCAGCAGAAGCAGGCTGTGGATCTTCTGTAGGCGTTTGTTGTCCAGAGTGGATGAATTTCTGCCTCTCAACAGTTTTTAATTCCAAAACCAAAAGTTTCTCGAGGTTTCACAATTAAAGGTAAGGAAACCCAAGTCCTCCCTACAGTAGTATTATAGGATCTTTGTTTTCTGGCCAGCTCTACTTAAAAACAAACAAATGCTGCAAGCTCTGAAGTTGGCTCAACAAATTGGCTTAGTCCTCACAGGCACTAGCTAATACAAAAAGGAAAAAGTTCCATTTTCTGCACTGAAAAAAAGACAGTTTCATCTGTTTTCAAACCAGCAGCATCAGCTTCCCAGGTCTATCACAACTCCCCATAAATTTAAAAAGCACAGTTGTATTTCACAAAGCATTTAAAGCAGCTGAGATTTCACATGGGACACCTAGAAGAGAAGTTTAACAGCGCATGTTTCATGGTGATTGGCAAATTATCAGGTCATTGCTCAAACTTCCACAAACATCATCAGCCAACAGCAATAAAAACACAGGTTTTGGTCTCAAGAGCCTTCAAACTATTTTCCAGCATTCGACTTCATGACAAGATGCTCACTACGGCACTACAGAAGCACTGGGCTGCTTAATTAGAGTAACACAGATGCAGTTCAGGTTTTAAGTCAGTCAGAACAGTAAATATAGAACCACCAGATCTTTGCAAGAATTACTCTAATAGTTTGCTTGCTTTGTGTTTCAAATGCAATTTTTCTATTGTGTCAAATAAGTAGCCCTGCAGAATCACATTTCTTCTTAGGCAGAATGGCCCCTCTTCAATTTACCTGGAATTTGGTATATTCAATGGTCTCAGCACTAGGAAAAAATCTCCAGCATACATGTTTCTTTCAGCTCCTCCATCTGACAGGGGAGCCAGCATATATACAGGGTGGATATCTCCAACCTCAACATTTCCCTGACAACGATATCAAGAAAAAAACTCCAGGGGTTTTGTTAATAGAGAGGAACTTCAAACAGCCTTTATTCCCAGATTTGAGCAGGCTGTAATCCTATAGGGTTGATTTTTCTTTCGCTGGTGAGAACAGATATGAACAAATTGTTTCCTGAAACACTCACAACTGCTACTGATGGTTTGGGTTTTTTCTTTGCTCGAAAAACTTCAGATTCCTCAGAATAACCAGGCACCAGGTGCTCCTGCTCTTTTCTCCTCCGGCTCTGGAGAGGCTGCTGCACACAATGGAGATGATGGGGCACAAGCCTGTCCTGTGCCCCTGATACAGGAAGGATTGGGGCTCACTCTGCCCTGCCTATGTGCAGCCACCCAGGCAGTGACAGCTGGTGTTTTGCCCCAAAAGGCACAGCTTGGTGCAGCCCACCTGCCAGAGGAGCCTTCAGAGGCAGAGTATCCTTCTTTCACCATTTGGTGGTTTATACCTGTCTCTGGCTCATGGACTCCTGGACTCAGCCAGTGCCCTGCCTGTTCCTGCCC
The DNA here is from genome assembly GCA_024611175.1 of Megaceryle torquata. Classification (NCBI taxonomy): domain Eukaryota; kingdom Metazoa; phylum Chordata; class Aves; order Coraciiformes; family Cerylidae; genus Megaceryle; species Megaceryle torquata. Next base: position 123,334 of record JANIJG010016970.1, read on the forward strand.
TGCCTGTTCCTGCCCTGCTGCCCACACTGCCTTGCTCTCCTGAGGCTGAGCCACACAGCCAAGGGAAAAAGGAGTTGTGATTAGACACTGCAATTCCCTGCTCATGTGGGCTGGCAGAAAATTACCGCTCAGCCAGAGAGGAAAATAACATCTTATTTACCGTCTCTCCTGGGACTTGTCTGAGGTCTGAGCAAGTGCTGGCTCACAGGCTGCGGAGAGGTGCCAAAATGCAAAAGCCAGCTGTGAGCATCATCACGCACTCCTCACCTCGGCTTTGCCAGAGCCCCACACCAGCATCTGTACCAGCACTACTACCCACACCAGCACCGGTACCTGCACTGGCATCAGCATCAGCTGTCCCTCCTGGCTGCCCCTCAGAGGGTGGGGACTCTGCAGGCAAAGGCAGTTTGCTGTGAGCAGCAGGTGACTCTCCCTTCGCAGGCATGCGCCTGGTTTAGCAAACACAGTGGGGGAGTAGGGACATGCTGGCCGAGGACAGTGGGGATGTGGCAAGGTTCCTCCGCACACTTCTGCCCCACAGCACTGCCAAGAGAGCCGGGAGTTTTAAAGAAGGACCCTGCCTCCCCGTTTCACTTTCCTGCTGAAAACATCTGGTCTGCTTGGCACCTATGGCTGCAGCAAATATAGAAGAGCATCTTGCTCACGGGCACAGTGCCACGGTGACAGATGGGTACGAGCACAGGCAGCCAAGAGACCTTGTATCAGCATCAAGTGTGTTTGCTGAGGGCAGGATTCACAGCCAGAAATGTCAAAATGGCTGAGTTTCCATGCCTATAGATACCAGGGAGGCGAGACTGTGCTGAAGCAGCTCTGGGCAGGATTAACTTTGAAATGGGGGTTGGGGGGAAGTTAATTTCTGCAGCTATGGAGCATAAGTAAGTTCCTGGTTGCGTGGAGCGGGATTAGCTTTTGGCTCAGGGACGTTCCTGCTGCCTCATCCCATTTCCAGGCAAGAGAGCCCACAGATAGTCCTGGAGCTGGTGGGACACCAGTAAGGTGAGAAACCCATAATCCTACAGCCAGGAGGGACACAGGCAACAAATTTCTCAGCAAAATGGGTTAAGAGACCTGCTTTCAATTAACCTCAGGTCAGCTCGACAGGCTCGGGGAGGTGCCAGCACATCTCTGCTGCGTACACCCTGGCAGCCCCAGGCAGAGCTACACCCTGCTTCAGCGGGACAACTGCTGCCTTCGTTATCCATCAGGGAAGGAGCAAAGGGCTAATGGCACTAATTAGTGTTGCCCTCATTTTGCAGCAATTTCAGGGGCCAGGCAGAGCGCTGAGGTTCGTGGTGGGTTGGGAAGAGAGGTGGGAACGAAGAGGAGCATCTGTGAAGCAGGAGAAGCGTGGGCCAGGCACCCCAACCCTACCCATGGGTCACTCTGGGTGGCACGTGTCCTCAGGGCGGCCATTGGGACCCAGCCCCCACAGCAATGGGCCAAGCATCCTTCATCGCTGGGGCTCAGCCGAGGGCACCCCGCCAGCCGCCGTGACGCGTCCTCCATCGGCATTAGGCAAGAGAATGGAGCAGCACTGGGGCAAAGAAAGAGCGAGCTGCCCGTGCCATGCACCCTGCTGTGCACAGCCTGCCCTCCGCCGCCCAGCTCCTTGTCCCCGCTGGCTGTAATGAGCCCTCTCTGACAAGTGATTGACTCAGCCATTATATTCCTGGGTGATCGGAGAAACAAACACGCTCCATATAAAAATCTCGCCTTTCTAATCCCGAAGGCGCTTCCTGTGGGAAAACTTGTCTGGTTGCTTGGAGTGGGATGAAGCAGCATGGGACGAGCTATTCAAAGAGGTTGGGGAGAAATTAGGAGCAGAGCAGTGATGTTTTTTCTCCACGCATTGTTGTAGTCTGCCTCACTCTTTCTTCCGCTGCTACTTTAAGAAAAAAGTAATGCAACACACCCCCTAAATGGGAAAAGGAGAGTTGGCAAGAACCAGCATGTCTGCACTTGTTTTAAATTTTTATATTTATTAAAATACTCTGGAAGTCTCTTGCATTCCAGCAGCTTTTGAAACAGCACTGAAAGGAGTTACATCCTGGGAAATGCTGGTTTTCCAGCAGATCTGGACACACACATTTCCTGAGGGGTCCAGCAAGGATGGGCACAGGAATGAGTTATCTGTGTTAACCCCATCCGTGAAATGTTCATATTCTCCAGTCTGAGCCCTTCTTACAGAGGCAGGAGTCAGCCTCAAGCTGACCTCAGGTCTAATCATGAGGGTACTGGGACTCGGGTGTTTAAAGTTATATCATTATATTATTTTTTTAAGAGTTAACTTTGAGTATGTGTGAGATGCTCCACATACACAGATACCCTTCGCTCTTCTCCCACGGGCTGGACAAGTTGCATCTTCCCTGGCATGAGCAGTTCTTCCAGACATAAACCCCAGTGCCTGTCCTGAGGCAGGAGAGCTCAGGGAGGGCACCCGGAAGAGTGAGGCTCTGCTGGGCTGCATCCAGACCCCGATGGAGTCAGTCAGAGCCTTTCCACGTCGAGCCAAAGCCAAAACCCCATTGAAGCTGATGGGAATCTTTCTTTGGGGTTTTATGGGGTCTTTTGGTCCCAGACAAGCTGTTTCGATAAACCTAAACTAAGCTTGGTACTGGTGACTATTACTGCTGTCAGCCTTCCTAAAACACTTCAGCCTCCACTGCCTCATCATCCTCTGCCTTTACAGCCAGGGGTTGGCAGAATGTGGATGGAGGGAGGTATTACTTTAATGCAGGATATTAAACCTCCAGGTTCTGAACTTGCAGTGAGAAGAAGGATTTATGGTCCCTTGCAGTCACCTTCCTGACTCCAAAGAGGCAGCTATGTCTGCAAAGGAGACTGCCCTATTTTAAATTCTGAGCACCCAGGACTGCAGGGACCACCCTGTAACTAGACCCCATTTCTAGCCAGGGGCATGCAGCCAGCTAATAGGCATTTGGTTCAGGACCCATGAAACATCCACCACCCCCAGTAGCTCTGACAACCTCCAGCAAACTGTTGATCTAGGAAAGTTCATAAAGAAAGTAGTGAAATACTAAAATACCACAAACAAGAGAAGCACTGGAGACTTCTGGCAGTACCCTGACCCTCTGAGATGGTGCCAAGACCAACCACAGCAGCAAACCCTGGTGAAGAAGCCAAATTCTGCCCAGACAGCCCAGTTTTGGAAAAAAAAAAAAAGTGCCACCAGCTTCCGAATCTGCCTATAAATCCCTGAGCAGGACACCAAGGAGACACAGGAGAGATCTTTCATAGATCAGGAGCAAACACACTGCCCAGCATGGCTTTAGCTACCATCAGTCTCCAGTGCTTTAGGAGAAAGAAGAACAAAATATTTCTAAACTATGAGCATGGTTTTAAAGCTCAGCTAACAGCATCTCCAGATACAGGTGCTGGAGAATCATAGAATTGTCAGGGTTGGAAGGGACCTTAAAGATCATCTGGTTCCAACCCCCTGCCATTGGCAGGGACACCTCCCACTAGAGCAGGTTGTTCAGAGCCCCATCCAGCCTGGCCTTAAAAATCTCCAAGGATGGGGCTTCCACCACCTCTCTGGGCAACCTGTTCCAGTGTCTCACCACCCTCATGGTGA
>JANIJG010016971.1:0-11338 GCA_024611175.1 Megaceryle torquata
GGGGGAGGAGAACCTCTCTCCACCTACTGACCGCCCCCCTTCTGATCCACCCCAGGATGCCACTGGCCTTCCTGGCCCAAGGGCTCATGGTCGTCCTGCTGTCCACCGGGACCCCCAGGTCCCTTTCCCCTGCGCTGCTCTGCAACAGGTCAGTCCCCAGCCTGTACTGGTCCCTGGAGTTGTTCTTTCCCAGATGCAAGCTCCCTCATCACCCATGGGTGCATCCCATCTGGGCCGCGAATGTCCAGATTGCTTAACTGCTCTCTAACCCAATCCTCATCAACTGAGGCAAACTCCTCCTTTATCCTGACTTCCTCTGGGCCCTCAGGGGTCTGGGGCTCCGGAGGACAGCTTCCAGCAGCACCGACAGAGACAAAGGCGGCAAAGAGTTGTTCCATCTCTGTCACTCAGCTCATTTCCAGCTGGTTCGGGTGTTGCTGCTGCACCCACGTGTCTCTGCAGCCCCTTGATGTGGACGAGGTTCTGGGTCAAGACAACTCCAGTTCATCCTTGGCCTTGCTGGAAATGTCACTCGAGGGGAGGTCGCCGGTGCAGGTGAGCAAACCGAAGGGAAGGGAGCTTCTTGCTTTGCTCGGGGCAGGAGCTGTGAAGCAGGAAGCGCAGCTCAGCCCAGCCGGTCCCAGGCACACCCGGGGAGACAGGTGGCGGATTTTGGAAATGAACGTCCCGCTTCCCGAGCACTGGGATCACATGAGGAGCAGGTCACGTTTCACTGGAGCGCTTCTTGGTGGAAAACATCTTCAAGGAAATGCCATCCCTGTGCTCCTCGGGATTGCCTCCCGAGGCGGTGCGGTCCTGGGCTGCTCCCCCAGGCTGCTCGGGACCCCTCTTGTGGTCCTTCCAAAACCGTTCCTTTGAAAGATCTTTTGCTTATTGCACATCAGCTCTGGCCCCTGCAAGGGTGGCACTCATTCACATTCGGGAACAGCGGCACTGCCTCTGTCCCCTCCGGCCCTTTCCCAGCTGGAAATGCTGCCGATTGCCGGGGCCGGCCGGGCCGCGAGTGCAGCCCCGGTGCCCGGGGTCCGAAGGGCCGGTCGGGAGGTGTCTGGGCCGAACGCCCCGGGGCGGGCAGCTCCGAGCCGCAGCCACGAGCAGGAAAAAACGACCCCTCTGATCCCCGGGACCCCGCGTTCTCCGGAGGGAGCCCTGGGGGAGGCGGGGCCCTGCGCGGGGACGGGGCCTGAGACGTCGAAGTCGTTTTAATTACAGGCGATTAACGAGAAGTTTTTAATGGTTCTGATCTAATTTACGCTAAAGAGCGCAAAGACCTTCCCCAGCAAAACTCCTCTCCGGAGCCCTCCCGCGGGGCCAGCAGCGCCGGGACCCCCGCCCGCTCCTGCCCGCCGGCTCTGCGGGGGGCCGGTTCCCCGGGGAAGCGGGGCTGACCTGCCCCGGGACGTGTCGAGCCCGGCCGGGGAGCTGCCCCGGGACCTGCGCCGCGGCCTCGCCGAGGGACCCGGGACGGCCCCGCCCCTCCGGCCTCGGGTGCCACCTGGCGGCGGCAGCCGGCTCTGCGCACTCTCGCCGCCGCCCCGCCTGCGGTCTCTGGCGCCACCTGGCGGCGTCGACGGGGCCGCCAGGTCCCTACGCGTGGAGGCGGAATCGGGGCATCTTCCCGGGCATGGAGCCGAGCCGCTCCCCCAGCACTGCCGGGGCACCGCTGAACCGTGTCCCTCAGCACCACAGCTCCGCTCCAGCCCCTCAATGTCCTTCTGGGAGTGAGGCGCACAGAACTGACTCCAGGATTCGAGGGGCAGCCTCCCCAGTGCCCAGTGCAGGACCTGGTCCTGCTGGCCTCAATAGTGCTGACACCAGAAAGGATGCTGGTGGCTTCTTGTCCCCCTGGGCACTCTCTGTCTCATCTCCAGCTGCCTGTCGATCAACCTGCCTCCAGGGCCTTTCCTGCCAGGCACTTTACAGCCACTCTGCCCCGGGCTGGAGTAGTGCCAGGGGTTGCAGTGACCCAAGGACAGGACCCATCTCTTGTTGAACCTCATTCTGTTGGCCTTAGCCCATCATTCTACCCTGCATGGCTCATGTGGCTTCTGAAGCGGAAGGGCTGGAAGTCATGGCTTGAATCTGGCTGCTGCAGGCCAACTCTGCTCCAGGGCAGGGGAACGTGGCAGGGGCAGTGGGACAGGCACAGGAGTGCACTGGCCAGGCCAGGGTGTGGGATGGAGCCCAGAACCTAGGGCAGATGCTGACCATCACCAAACCAAGCACGCTGGAGCAGCTGCTTGGGCTGGGAGCCTCTCAGCAGCTTCAGCCCCCTGGGGGCTTCTCTGTCCCACAGTGGCTGCACTGGTTGCCAGCTGCACTCTGGTACCCCACAGTGTCAGCTGACAAGTGATGGGAGGATGTGCAGAGGGCATGGGAACAGTCACAAGGAGCAGCCTTGGGTGCTCACACAGCCCAGCTCACCCCTCTTGCAGGCAAAACCATTGTGCTCCCCACCACAACTGTCCTCCCTGTCCTGTCACTGCCATTTCCTCCCAGCGCAGCAGTGGGGGATGTTGCTGTGGGCTCTGACACATTCCTGCTGTGCAAACGACCCAGCCACAGGCAACAACTGCAGCAGCACATCAAAGACCCTGAACTGTTGTCCTTTCATGGGACCCATCTCCCTTGTGGCTTGGTCAGTATAGAAGTAGCTCAGTGGTTATTACTCCTTGAATCTACTGGCTCAGGAGGGGTGTAGCCTCTCCCTTCTCGGGCTCAGCAGCCCCTCTTCTGACTCCTGTGCACTCATCTGCCAGCCCAGAGTCCCAGCCAGGTCCCAGTGCTGACATCTGTACAGAAAGGGATGGTCTGGCCATGGGCTGTGGCTCTGCAACCTGTCAGTGCCCTGGCCCTGCAGGGAGATATTCCAGGACATAATTGTTTCTGGCACACGTTGATGGCTCTCAAACCAGCTTTCCTGAAAGGCTGAATGCTCTGCTTCGGTTGTGTTAAGCGTGGCTGGTCTGTGATTACAGGGAGAATGAGTCATTTGTCAGATCTGGAGTGTTCCTCTACTCTCCTCAAAGTGGGGCTGGAGTCTACAAAAATTCTGTGGCCTGCTTGTGCTGCCTTCATCCACCACAGCTGGTGAGCCAGGCAGGCTCTGCTGGGCACAGGCCTGATCCCCTGTGCCCCCTGTTCCTGTCTGCAGCGTGGGGTGTTTGCTGGTAGCCCTGGCTCTCCAGGCTCCTGAACAGGACGTTGTCCTGTTTGCCAGCCTGCCCCAACAGCAAAGGGGAAACCACACTCCCACGAGCCAGCCTCAGCCCTGATCTGGTGGGGTTCTGTCCTGCGGCAGAGATCACACACAAAGGCGCCTTTTCTCTGATGTGGGGTAGGCTCCTGATAAAAAAAAGAAGGGGAAAAATCATATGAGATTTGGAGGTGCTCTGGAGACAGGACAGAGAGAACACAGGAACAACGGCCACATTGATAAATTCCCCATTTCCTGACGCCAGCCAGGGAAGGAGGCACCTCCACAGGGGCAGTGCTGCAGGGTGGCAGGGCTGGAGGTGGCCTGAGGGGCACATGGCAGAGGGGGCAGAGACTCCCCCATGGGGCGAGACAGGACTGCGGAGGTGCCTGAGGACACTCTCTCCTGTTAGCCCATCGTCTTTCTGCCATGTCCCCCTCTCAAGCCCTCGGTGTATCCAGCACCTTTGTCAAGTGCTGCTAGTGCAGCTAATTACCTGGGGCAGGGTGTGGACACAGCCCGCCCTGGGGAGGGTGCAGAGCGAGGGCTGCCTGTGGTGTGGGAACAGGGCGTGGTTGTGAGCTTGGAAAAGCAGGCTGCTGGCTGGGAAATGTCTTTTAAGCGGGCTGCCAAAAATCCTTCCCCCTCTCCCCATCAGCTCCACTGTCCCGGACACACTTTTGTCTTTCTCTGGGTGCATGGATGGTTCCAGGAGCCGCTTATGGATGCCCCCACGCAGGAATTCACCGACACAAAAAGTGAGTGATCCGGGTGTTCCATCAGACCCCAAATGACTCAGGTCCTTCTGTGGGGACAGCCCAGCCCCACAGCGTTTCCCAGGAAGCTGTGAGCAGAGGCTTGAGTGGTGGCAGCTCGGTTGTCCCGGGCGCAGTGGCTTGTGACAGGGCTTGCAGCTGGCAGGGCCAGCTCTAGAGAAGTGCTGCAGCAGTGAAGCTGTTGCTGCCACAGGCGTTCTCAGGGAAGCCCAGGGCCAGGTGTGCGGCGCTGATACGTGGGGCAGCCCCGGCTTCTCTTCCCTGTGTGCTGCTGATAAGCACGAAGTGCAGGGGAGGAGAGGCAAAGGTGGACTTGTCCAGTCTCCAGGCCTGGTACGGAAACACGAGCAAGGCTGAGATACCAGCTCCTGCTGGGCTAACCCAAGCGTGCTTTACGCACAGATGTAGCAGGGAATGGGTGTGATGATGGCAGTAGATAGATTGGTAGTATCTGGGTTACAAAAGGGCTTTTATTTAATTATGCTCAATTCACTTCCTCTGCCTCTGGATTCCTGCACAGCAGGCGCAGGGCTCGCTGGTTCCTGCCGCCCGGAGGCAGCAGCGGGCAGCGAGGCAGCGGTGCCGGCACCTCAGGGACCTGCCCAGGTGCTGCCTGGGGTGGTCGGAGCAGCTTCGTGTTGGCATCAAGCCGCAGCTCGGTGCAGTGGTGCCGCAGGGCCCCCCAGCACCAGCGGGCTTGGCGGGGGCTGCGGGCGGGCGAAGCCTGCGCCCCTCCCGGCTGGCTGAGCCCCGCGCTGATGTTACTGCAGCTGCGGCGCCTGGCGGAGCTGGCACGCACTCCACCGCCGGCTGCCTTTAAGACTTCCCTCGGAGCGTGTGCGTGGGGGAGCTGCTGTCCCCGCAGGTCTCGTCGGGGTGATGGTGAGGCTCAGCTGGTGGGACGCTGCTGCCTGGCCTCTGAGACGCGGACATCTCGAGGAGTCCAGGCACAGCCAAGGCCAGCTGGAACCATGAAGGTCCTCCTGCCTGCACCACCCAGGCCAGAAGGCTTCCCACGGGGTTTTCCCTTGCTGAGGTGTCTCCCCAGGATGAGACCAGGGCCAAGGCAGGAGGAGGTCATCCAGGGTGTCCCTGTGTAGGTGGGGAGCCAGCAGCCCCGCTGAGGCCCCCAGTACTGCATTGGCCACTGGCAGGTCACAGACACCGTGGAGGAGTGGGGACACAGCACTGGTGCCCCCCAAATGCCTCCCCCAGTGACACCAGGCAGGGCCATAGCCAGGCTCAAGGCACAGAGTGAGGACTGGGAAAGTCCCTCCAGCCAGCTGGCCCCGGGCTAGCTGCCCATCTGCTGGCTGCAGCGGTCCAGGCCTTGCTGGATGAGCCCCTGTGTTGCGCCTGGATGCCAGAGGGCCAGTGCCAGGGGTCTCACTCTGTGGGCAGGGGTCTTGGGCAGGGAGTGGGTGCAGAGGAGAGCAGGGACTGGCTCTTTTTCTTGCCGTGCTTCCTGTTTCTGTTGCTTGTGGCCATCCCCTCAGCCCAAAGCCAGAGCCCAGCTTTTAAAGGTGCTGTTTTCGCTTCTCCATTAGCACGCTTCAGCTCTGACTCACTTCCTTTCCCACTGCCACTCATCCTTGGCAAATGCTGAAGGAGATCCCTCTGTGAGTTCCCATGAAGGAAACCAGTGGAGCAGCTACTGGTGTGTTTGGTCTGTTCCCTTCAGCATGAGCAATTTAAGTCACTTGCCAGGTCACAGACATGCAGGCTGAGGTTCAGGATGTACCTGTGCTTCCCTAAGCCCCGTCAGGGGCTCAGGAGGAGCAAGCCAGCACTAATCCATGCTCATGTTTGTTTTCCTTTTATTGTTGGCTTTCCTCTTGTAGGCTCTCACCCAGGATGTTTGATTTTTTGTCTGGAGCATCTGGGAGCCCTGAGAATTTAAGACAGTGCAAGTAGCTATCACAAGATGCAGGTCATCCATCCTTGCCCTGACAGAGAAAGGGGATCTCGGGAGGGATGAAGTTTTTCACCAAGGAAGCTTGAACAGATGCTTGATATTCTGGCTAAGGACTCATTAATTCATCTTCAGAGCCTCCTGCCAAGCAGGCTGTCAGAGCAGCCCTCCTCCCGTCACGCACAGGGAAATGGGATGATACCCCCAAGGTCACCAACAGCGTGGGTGATGGGTCTGCGTGTTGGACTCTTGAGCCCTCTGGGCCTGCTCCTGTGCAAGTGTGAATGGGGGCAGGGATGCTGAAGGGTCTCTCAATGTGCCCACTGCTGGGCAACGGGTTCTCCTCCTCCAAGGTGGGCATGGGCTGCCCCGATGTGCTTGGAGCACCTGGTGTCAGTCTCTCTGGTGTGGTGACAGGCAGGGTACCCACTCCCCCACAGAATCACACCAGTCTCCAGCCACTGACTAAAGTCTCTCTGGGAGGTGGGAGAGGTTTTGCAGCCCCTGCCCCCACTGTGTCCCCTCTGCCTCATGAGCTGCAGGTGAGGGCAAAATGCAGTTTTTTTCATGCTCAGAGAAAATTCACATGAAGCCTCGTTGCTTCTCCACCTTGATTTACTATCAGCTTTGACAGGCTCTGTCTCTTGGCTCCTCCGATAGTGCCAGCCGTGTCTAATGCTGTTGATTTGATAATATATCTAATCTGGCTTTCTTGAGAACGCCCGGTATCTCAGAGCTCCTGTTCTACTTGAACCATTTTCCTTCCTTGCCTTCTTTCTATCTTTCCCAGCTGGGGCCAATCTGTCCGGGAAATAGTCCAATTTGCTTCCATCTGATGGGAGCGGATCCCAGCTCTGTTCCCTTCATCTACTCTGGAGTCAAAATCAGCCTAGGTCATTATTTTTAAATACTTTATTTTCCTCCTCTGCATTTTTGCTGCTGCTTTTCTCACTCAGCAGTGGCACTGGTGAAAATACCTCTGAACATCTCTTCCTTCGGTGTTTTCAGAGAACAGCCACCCCCTCACTGAGCATGACATGGACTTTGGAGGTTCCAACAAGATATTCCTCACTTTTTAGACCCTCCCAACAGCCTGAGGAGGAGCAGCATCGTTCCATGCTTGATACAGCTCATACTAGCGTGTCTCACTGGATGGGACAAGGAAGGGCCTGCCAGAGCTTGCTGTCATTCTGGGTGCAGACCTGGTGTTGGGCACCAATAAGCCTTAACTGTCCTCAGCAGCCCCACCTGGAGCCTCCACCCACACCCTGGCCAGGGCCCAGGAGCTCATTTAAGCCCAGGGCTGAGTGCTCAGGGCTGGCCTGGGTGGTGTTGTAGATGCTGCTTCCTTGTCTTGCCTTCTGGAGGGATTATAGGCACCTTGTCTCCTGGGTGGACTCCCTGGTGGTATGTCACAGCTTTTTCTAGCTCTGTCTTCATCTGTGTCTCCTGAATGGGCTTTGGACCTATGCTGTAGCCTTGTCTTTGGTCCTATCTTCTTTTGCTGCTGATGGGATCCCATAGATGGACCCTTAATGTGGTTCATTGCCTGCCTTGTCTGGAGCTGTTGCTGGATCCTGTCAGACCCTGCAGGATGGTCCCTGTTGGCAAGGGCTCTGCCTGTGCTGGAGCTGCCCTTGCTGCTCCCCAGTGTTCATCCCAGAGAGGAGGAGTCACTGTTTCTGCACTGCTGGCATCATTCTGCCTCCCAGCTGCTCAGCCAGGTTGCAGCCGTTTGGCTCCTCCCCCAGGAGGGTGATTTAAGGGGAGCCGTTAACTCATCTGGGGCTGCCTATCTGTGCTCTGGGTACAGCGTGAGCACATTAATGGTACTTATGGAGAATGTCCTGACCTAAAGCACTGCACCTTCAGCAGCCTTGTGAAGGAAGCTGTACCTTCAGGCCGGAGTAGATGCCTTCTCTGCTGTAAGAGACCTTGCAGGAGAGGTGAGGTGGTGGGGCTGTGTTGGGACGCAGGAGATGCAGTCATCCCGAGGTGCAGTTTCCCCAGCAGCCCTTTGTCAGCGCAGCACAAGTGGGTGCCTTGCTGCTCTGACTGCTGGGGCCAAGGAGACTGCGGTGGAGGAGTCCCCCGGATGGAAATGTTGCAGATGTTATAACCACTCATGGAGCTTCACCTAGAGCTTGCCCTTGCTTGATGCAGAGCCCCACTGCTGTGAGACCTGGGCCTGTTCTGCTGCTGCTGCTCAGTGATCTGCTGGAGGGGGGGGCTGTGTCCACGGGTTCACAATCAAACAGTTGGATCTGTCAGTCCTGAGAAGCATCGTCATGATAGATCAATGGAAGCTCCTTGCACCCAGTGCTGAAACACAGCTCCATGGCAAGGCAGAGGTGGCCTGCTGAGGAGTGCAGAGTAAGGCTGTGTGGGGCCCAGGGGTAGGCTGTGGGAGGGCTGGATGCATCCTGCAGAGCTCCTGGAACTGCAGGTGAGTCATGTGCAAGTACATGAGAAGCTGCTAGGGCATCCTTCTCTTGCTGGGTGGGTCTTCAAGCTTTACAACTGCAGTAGTGCTGGCCATCAATGTCTCTGACCTCTTGAGGAACTGAAGCTGGTAAAGTCTCTGAGGAAGTGCTCCCAATTTGCATGACTTAGGGTTTCCAGAGCATTTCTGGTCACCATGAGGTGGCACAGGAGGTCCTGCTGACACAGCTGGCAGTGACCCTTGTGCAGCTCCTGGTATCAGGGCCATGCTCCTGACAACCAGTACAACCCTTATTTGGGGGTCACTGGAGAACAGGGCTTCCAGCACCCTCACCTGGGCACAGGAGGGAAAGTGGGGAGGCCAGACAGGCTCCTGTGTTGGGGCCCTGAGTTCAGAGGGATTGTAGCAGGGTGTGTAAACTGGTGCTTGTGAAAATAGTGGGTGGGCCAGTGTAGCTGGTTGGACACAATGGGTAACTTCATGTCCATCTGGCTAGCAGTCAAATGTGAGCTTGTAAGCAAATGAGTGCAAACCTGTAGTGGAACCCAGCCCTCCTAAAGGAGGGGAGATCACATGGCAGAGAGTGGGAACAGACTGGAGTGATGTGCTCTTCCTAGGTGACTTCAGACATCATGTGCGATGGGCTGAAATGTTGTCTTGCACCCTGTGCAAGGGTCTCTGGGCTTTGGTTGCTGCACTGCTGCAGAGGACACGCTGGCACATCTGAGATGGTCACTCAGCTTTTCCTAACAATCCTGCTGAAAAGAGAATCACTGCTGAATTGTCTAGTTTATGGATCCACCAAGTTAATTGGCCACGATTGATAAGCCACTGCCAGAATGAACCATGCTGCAGTCTTATCTGTGCAATCCCTGTTTGTGTGTTTAAAGACTGATGGGGAAAAAAAAAATCCAGATGAAAAGATAAGGATGAAGATGCATGGTGATGTCTTGGAAATTTAATTTAGCAGGGAAAATATCCCTTTTGAAACTACATTATTAACTGCTGTCAAGTGACAGCCATTTGGCCTTCACGTGCTGCGGGTGAATTCAGCCAAGTTGTGCCGGAGCTCTCAAGGCCCGGTCACGCTGCTAACTGGGCTGCTTCTCTGGCGCTCTGGATGCATAAAATCTGCATGATTGCTTTGCGATGGGGCTTGTCAACAGAGACTGCAGCTGGGCTATGAATCACTTTAATTTGTCTTGTGAGGTGGTTTCACACCAGTATCTCTGGAGGGAGACTGCTGGAAAGTTGGGGGAGGGAGGAGAGGGGATGACAGACGTGCACCCCCCCCCCCCGCCCTGGTTCTTGATGGAAATGTTTCTCCCTCTCCACCAGCTAATGACTAGTCCTAATTTAATAGAATGGAGTGAAGTGGCCAACATGAAATGTGTGTTGTTTTCACATCAGTGTCTAATATGGCCACAAGTCATAGTCTGAAATGATTGGGGGTGTTATCAGTCACACAATCTGACATTTTGCCAAAAGGTCTCTTTTTGTCTCTTCTCTGAAGTGTGAAAACAAGGGATGCTATTTCTTGTGTTCTGTAAAGAAAAATGTTGGTTGCAGAGACTTAAGGAGCCATTAGATGAAGGAAACCAAAGGAGGAAAGAAAAATCTAGACCTCTTCCTTCCGATAATCACACAAATACAGGACCTCTAGGGACACTTAATGGAAAACATTTTAGGAAGCACCTGAAAAACTGGCATGGAAATTTCCCAGCCCAGCCATTATTTTGTCTCCTGCACCCTTTACTGGGATAATCTTGAGAAAAATCTAAGAATCAGATCATAATTTGATAATTTTCTTTGTTTTCTATTTATTATTCAGTTGAAATTAATAACAATAAAAATGAAATTATCCAGCCCTGACTCTGAGTTCCCTCGACACTTAGTTAAAGTACACAATTATGCAAAATAGGCTGACTCCCCCTGCACTTTATCCTGAGCAGCAAAAGCGTAAACTAAACATAAGCCGCTCTACAGAGACAAATTACTCACCCATCAAAAGAATTACTCACTGTGGACAAGTAGACTTTTACGAGGTTGATTTTTTTAAGTGTGCAGATGAATGTTACAGCTGGTAATAATTCATTAGTCAATGAATCTGCAGCAAAGGAAAAGATCAGGAGATGTAGATTTGTTTCTCCTAAGTGGAAAGGGTTGTGTGCTGTGCTGCTCGAAAATGCAAAACCCTATTCTCTTCCCTTCTCAAATCAGGAAGGTGTTTGGTCGTGTTTAGCTTTGTGCTCACAATTAGCCCTCCTGAAATGAAAAGAATTATTTGTTTTCTTTGATAGAGTTACATCATTGGACATCTCGCAGAGACGAGTGCTCCCCATGAGAGGGGTGATGAGTGCGAAGGTCTAATACAAATGCCTTTTCCTGACCGGCTGCCTCCGCGCTGCTGTTTCTCTGCAGGTCTGTACCGAGACGGGGCTCTGCAAGGCCACCCTGCAGACTGGCTGGGCTGTGGCTCCCCTGGCATTTGCTAGCGTTAGAGCTGATTGACGTGCTATTGTAAACTGTCCCCTCCTGGTCCTGAGCAGCCAGCCCAACCCTTCGGCTCTTCCCAACAAATTACTAATCTGGCCTTGCGACAGGCAGCTCCTCACAGCAGCTTCGCTGCGTCCTGGTAAACAACATATGTGAGGATGAGCCGGGGAAGCTGCTGTAAAGGCATTTTCTGTGCTCAGATCCTGGCTCCTGTGTAGTGCACAGACCTGCTCTACCCGTAAGTGGAGCCCACCTGGGGCACCACCAAGGAGGAGGCTCAAATCCAGCACAATGTGCGTGTGTGTGACTGAAGAGTCCCTTGGGATGAGGGTGATCAGACACTGCAGCAGCAGAGCCCACCTGGGCATAGAATCATGGAATAGTTTGGGTTGGAAGGGACTTTAGAAGCTCACCTAGTTCAACCCCCTGCAGGGAGCAGGGCCATCTGCAACCAGAGCAGGGTGCTCAGAGCCCCGGCCAACCTCCCCTGCAAT
>JANIJG010016971.1:11438-21806 GCA_024611175.1 Megaceryle torquata
ACCTCCCCTGCAATGGTGCCAGGGATGGGGCAGCCACCACCTCTCTGGGCAGCCTGGGCTGGGGTCTCACCACCCTCGGGGTCAACAATTTCTCCTCTCCAGTCTGAATCTCTCTCTTCTAGGTTTAAAACCATCACCCCACCATCTGGGGATAATGGTTTTACCATTATAGCATCTGACTGTACACCTCGTGCTGAAGCCTGGTGTGTGGCTCGTGGACAATATTTAGTGTCTGTGTGCAGCACCTTTTCCAAGTGTTACATAGAAGTGATGCTAACCAAAGCTGCTCTGGGTCCAACTTCCTTGGTTTACTTGGTATTTCCTAAATCCATTCATTCTTTGGCTACTTCTGCTCCTCCCTCCCTTCCCAGGCTTGCCCATGGAGGATGTGTGCATGAAAAGAGGGACAAATTGGCCCCCTGGGGAGGAAGTAGACATGGGGTTTGTTGGTGTTTTTGGTTGGTTTTTTTTTTTGGTCTGATTTGGGAACAAAAAGCTCCACCCAGGAGCTGTTCTGATTAGGTCATAGTGTAAAACAGATGCAAAGTTTCATGCAACAAGTGGCACAGGGAAACCAATATATTTTTGTATGCTATCTTTCCCCATCTCTTGCATGGGATCAGAGCTATTGGATCTGAAGGATCTGAAGCTGATGAAGTGTGAGACCCCAGCACAATAACAAAAGTATCAGCCACCAGTTTCTTGATGATTGTTTGGGAGCTGGAGTGCAATTTTCCTTTGAAACCCATGCCACAAACAAGCTCTTCACATTTTTTACCTTCCCCCCCCCCATTTTCTGTCATAGAAAGAACAAAAGAAAAACAGGTTTGCTATTAGTGCCCGACCTGGAGACAAGAGGTACATTTACATTCAAAACCTTGCATGAATGTCCAGCTGCAGGAGTTTCCAAGCAAGGCAGAGGCTGGTGGGTGAAAGTCATTGGACAGTTACACTCATTGGTCTGCCTTGTTTTCGTTGAAATAATTCAGGCAAGGCCAACTGCGTTACTTGGATTCTCTAAGGTATAATTTAGGCATGAGATGTTTACAATCAACTCTCATTTGCATCAACCGGGAGGAAAATGTGGGATGGGGTGGATACTTCAGCTGGCGGGTTAATTACTAGTTTAACCGCTAATATTTATTCAACCTTCTGTATCTGAACAGCCACCAGGCCAGATCCTGCCACCCTTGCTGCAGTGCTTGCTCCACAGGTTTCAATCAGAGAGGAGTGCAGGACAGGGCCCTGCGGGGGCAGCTCCAGTTTGTGTAAGCAGAATCGGTGCCGGAGTTGGGTGTCTGACAGAAAGGCCTAGAAACAGTAAATCTGCTGGGAACAGCGTGAACTTCCTTTGTTCAGTCCCAGGAATGAGCTTAAACAAAGATCCTGTTTACTATGTGCCATGCTCTGTTGTCCCTGCTAGGGATGATTATTGACCTGCTTGATAAGATCAATGGGACTGCTTGCGAGATGGGAAAGCTCTCCACGTGTGCAAGGAGCTCAGGGACTGGCCCCAGACTCATTTGTGGGCACTGCACAGAGAAGTCTCAACTGCTAAGCAAGGCTGAAACCAGCATAGCAATTGATCAACAGTTTTGATTGAAACCAGAAGTAAGTTCTGTTGGATTTTGTTGTGGTTTTTTTTTTTAAACCCAGGCTTAAATAGACATCACTTAGAAAAGGAACATTGATCGAAAGATAAACCCAGTGCACAAGAGGACCCTGAAGGTGAAAAGTACCATTAAGTAGGTTAAAGGAGCCTGCCCTTATGTGACAAGCTGGTCTCTGTGTGAGAGGAGAGAGAGCACCAAGAGGAAGATAAGAAGATTACAAGGTCAGATTCCAGGTTACAGAAACCTTGGTGGCTCCCTCTGTCTTGGGCACCTCTGTGTGGGTTGCAGGCAAGAACCTAATGCATGCCAGCTGTGATGGGTTTAGTGCTACTCACACTTCTCCTGAGAACTGACCCAGACCTGCCAACTCGTTCCTATACACCAGCAGCTCACTGGGGAACAAATTTGGGGTATTTAGCCGCCTGGCCTGAAAGGACTTGCTGTCAGGGAGGAGAAAGACCCCATATTTCATGACCCGTCCTAAAGTCACCTAGTGAAACGCGTGTTTTCCTACCGTGACCCCTGACAGACCTTTGGTCACATCCCTTGGCTGGTGAGGATGGCTGGGGTACTCACGGGGGAGGAGTGAAACAAGGCTGGGCTGGGGATGGGTGGCCCTGCAGAGCAGGAGGGAGGCAATGCGGGGTCCTGCCCTGGGTAGGTGTCTTGCTGCTGATTGTAGGAGGTGGAAGTCAGTGGGTGAGAAATCCTAGGCTCAGGTCTGGGAGGAGCCCGAATCTGACCCAATGGTGTGACTGAACCAGGTTTGTCTCCATCCAGCCCCTGAGGAACATCTCCTGGCATACACCTCGTCTGGAGTGGCAGAGGAGCTCAGCACCCAGGCTGTCACCTTCAGTGAAGAGCCAGTGCCTGCAGCTCGTTAGTCCTCATGTTTATTAAAGCTCATTATTGCTCTCTTCAGATGAATGCTATGAAGCAAAGGGTTGCTGCCATTTCCCTGGCCTTTCCAGGGCTAAGAGGCTATTTAACTCAACACAGCTGCTGCTCTGCACCTTGTGTAAGCAGCTACATCACTCACCCTGACGCAGGTAAGAGGGCAGTCTTATCTGTCTCATTGCTTCTAGCCTTGTGGACAGAGGAGAAAAGGGAGTCCCCTGTGACATCTACGACCCCCGAAACACACCGCACACCTATGTGCAATGTGATACATGGATGTGAAAGTAGCAAAAAGATCACTGCTTAGACAGAAAGATGGGATGGCTGGTATCCAAGTGATAAAAGTACCCCAACCTCTAACTGTATGGTGTTTTAAAACAGCAAGTGTTGTAAGGTCATTTTAACTACTTAGGCTGTTTCATTACCTTTTCTTTTCCACTTTCCTCAGCTGTGTCAGCAGGTTGCTCCATCTCACTGCTTCTGCTCGGTTGCAGGGTCACTTTTACTGGTAGGTGAAGCACTTTGGTTGCCCGCTCTGCTGGGTTATCCAGATAGTCCAAAGAAAAAGGCTCGTTTCGTGTATATAAAGATTCACGTGAATGTTTCTATGAGTGCATGGTTTTGTAACATCCCATATTTTACACCACTGCTTTTGTGGGGAGTTCAGACACCAATATGTATCAATGCCCAGAAATGTGCATCGTACGTAGATGGTATCTTTGCAGGCTAACCTCAGACTTTCTTGTTGCTCTCCTTTTCTGCTACAAAATTAAAAGTGCTGTGACTAGCCCAGTATAGGACTTGATGATGTTTTAGACGTGTATGTGCACTGTGGTTTTTTATATATGTGTGTGTGTACGTGTGTGACTTTTAACTTTTGACTTATTTCTAAGGTTAATGAATGTGTTGACTGCACATGAGAAATGTGTAAGCCTTTTAAGAACGTTGGGGTCACCAGGGAAATGTCAAGAATGAGATCACACACGAAAATATACACCACCAGGCGACACCCCACAAGTGACATTACAAAGAGAGACAGATTACATGCAGTATAAAACACACGCTGCTGGATGCCACGTGTCAAAGATTTATCTTCAACTGCAGGTACGGGGCCACTGCAAAACACAGGTATGAAAACATTGCAGGTTTCCTAGTAAAATATGGTGGGCACATGCATTTCTAGCTACTATCTGCTATTGAGCTCCTGGGAGAGGCTGACCCTGCACTCTATTCAGATGCTGGGACATGGCATAGGAGCTGCAGGAGCCGACCAGCCTGTGTGGAGAGCAGGAGCTCAAGAAGGGTCTTCCCATAGCAGCTGAGTACTGCCTTGCCTTTCCTTTCCACGGGCACACTGTGGACAGGGTTGGGGTGCAGCAGAAGGGCCTGGGGGTCACTGTCAGGGACCTCTGGGATGGTGCAGGGGGTGAAGGTGAGTTTGCTGGATGATTAGTCTGACAGGCCAGGGCTGGGAGGGTTCCAGGTGCTGGTGCCCATCTTGGTTTACTGTTGGGTATGGTAGTCACTGCATGGTGAGGTTTTTGGAGATGCTGCTGTCAAGAGCTATATGAAGAAGGCTCATAGCTGGGGCTGGCTGGTGTTATGAGGTTGGGGTTAAACCCAGCTGAGGACCAGGCTAGCCGGGGCTGTGGGTCAGCACTACAGCTGGATGCAGAAGCTATGGGGTGGCATGCAGGGCTGCCTTTGGCAAGATCTAGATGCCTGTACGCGGGTCATAACAATGAAAAGTGCCTTTACACTGGTGCTGACCTTGGCAGAAGCCCATGAATTCACGTGGGCCCTGGGTCTGGCAAAATCTGCAGAGCTGGTGCAGGGCAGGTGGTGGCTCAGCTGGGATAGGATGGGGCCCATCAGACAGAACTGAGGATAGGTGATGGAGCTGGGAGGTGCCACCTGGGGTGTATAGAGGTGTACCAGTGACAGGCCCTGCCAAGGTGGGCTGGGGTCTGCTTTGTTCAGCCTGGTGGAGACCAGAAATACTTAGAGCTGGAAACACCAACTACAGAGCTGACTCAACCAGTGAAACATGGTACACCTTTTAAAGCAGGATGAGATTTTGAACAAAATGATTAGGATTGTATTAAGATGTACAGAGGAAACAATTTTATGATTAATCACATTTAACCCGTTCACTTTGAAGCACGTATTGAGCATCAACACTGAAGCCTCAACAAGCCTAGTGAACAGGGGAGAGAATAATGTTGAAGCCACTGAGGTAAGTCAGATTGGTTGGAACTAACAAGGGTAGTGTGGCCTGTAATAATATATTTACAGCTTGGTGATTATACTGTGGGAAGGAAAGGAAGGGGATTAAATCCCTGTTTAGTTTAAACTGCATTTTAGTGCAGTTCTTCAGTAGTACACAGTTAAAAATGTAGTCTGTCAAATCTCGCTGACATAGTTTGGCAATAGATATTTCCTCTAATTGAAAGCAATTGTTGTGTTGTAAGCTTTCCCCCTTTCCCATTTGTTTTGGTTAACGAGTGGTGGTGGCCTGTCTACTTAAGCACGTATTGAGCAACTGCTCACTGGAAAGTTAACATATTGCAAAGACTGCGGCACGATCCTGCCTGACTTCATAAGGAAAAGCTTCCTCCAGGCTTTGGCGCAGGATGTTTGAACAAAGCTGGTAGGATCAGCCTCTCTGGTTGTTATTGCAGGGCTTTGCTCTTTGGGTCAGCTGGGGCCTTCATGTGTGAACCCCGGGGTAAAAACCAGGCTCACTTCCAGCACAGCCATGCTTTGTTTTGAACACTCAGCATGGCCCCTGCTGGGAATCCCATGAGGAGCTGCTCTGCTTTATGTTGCGTTCGCTTCCTTTGCTCGGAGACAAGCGCTGCATCCTACACTGCTGGAAGGCAGTCAGGAGGCACAGGGCCTGTGTGGATGGGCTGACTCAGGCTAGAAGTGGCTGGGGGGGCTTAACAAGCCCATGCTTGGCCAGTCCAGGCGAAACAGTGGTCAAGACACTGATGCCCTCAGTGATTGTGCCAGTGCTGCTGTGGTGTGGGCTGCAGGGTAATGTCAGGGTCTGTCCCGAGCTGGGCAGGTCCCAGATGAAGAAGGGACCTTATTATGCCACGTGCACCTGCACCCATGGCTGCCAGT
This sequence comes from Megaceryle torquata, assembly GCA_024611175.1. Taxonomy (NCBI): domain Eukaryota; kingdom Metazoa; phylum Chordata; class Aves; order Coraciiformes; family Cerylidae; genus Megaceryle; species Megaceryle torquata. The sequence goes on from JANIJG010016971.1 coordinate 17,078, forward strand.
GACCCCTCCATGGTCTGCATTGACAAGGGACAGGTATGGACAAGAGACCGCTAGTGCAGCCAGGCGGGGGCTCGGGGCAGTTGTGCCTTCATCTAACCACTATCCCCAGCATGTACTGGATTTCCTGCAGAGCACAGCTGGAGATGCATTTGAGCTTACCAGCCATGTTTCCATCTCTGACTGGTGTGAAGCTGGTGGGGATCGAGTGCTGAGCCCATCCTAAGCCTCTAAGGAAAATAACAGCAACAGGTCACCAAGGAGACCTGCAGGAAACCGGGGAATCTGCTGCTCTTGCATCCCAGCTGAGGGCCCAAATGGTGAAAGCACACCTTCCCACTCACAGTGCCCCAGTCAAACCCAGCACAGGCTATGAGAGACAGTTTTTTATTGCCTTGTGATAAACTTTCTGGTCTGGAAAATCCTGCCATTATTGTGTGTGTGAACTTTCACCAGCACCGAATCTGTCATTAACCTAGAAGGAGACCTTTTCATGCTCACAACCTCTGTCTGCACAGCTCCTCTCTGGAGGCGAATCCCTCATGGTGAACACGTCAGCTGGCTGCACGCTGCACACAAGGTTATGACTGCATTACATACTCTGAAGGGAGCAATGCTCTATATTACACTGGGAAAGGTTCATCTTGGAAAAGAAAGAGGCTTGAGGAAAAAAAAAAAAAAGCATGATTTTACTCAAAGTGCCTTAGGTCCCCATAAATCCCTCTCCCCCTTGCTCAGAGCCAGGCTGGAAGCCAGCAGCAGGCTGGCAGTGGAGGATGCTGCACCCCTGCGATCCCTGCTACAGCCCTTTGCAGGGAAGCCCACACCATAGTGTGAGTTTAGATTAAAGGATGTTTGGGAAGCGACCTGGCCTTAATCTTTCTGCTAAGCACCTAGCAGAGTCCCTGGATGCTAAACCATGAATTACAACAGCAGTGACAATCCAGCCTCCTTCTCTGTGAGCAGTGCCTGCAATACAGATTAATAACAATAAAACTGGGACTCAGTCCATGCTCATCCAAAACCACAGTCAGGACTGCTCATCAGTCTGTTTCCCAGCCCTCTGTTAGTTCTGAGTGCCCTGAAGTGCCTTAGTGAGCACTTTGCCTGCTGACACGGGACCCTAACAACTGACTGGAAAAGGCAGGGTGGCAGGCAGGACTGGAGAGCAGCGCGTGAATGTAGTGATCAGGCAACAGCTCTTCTTTAGGCAATGATTTCTTTGTGTCCGTGGGCTTCTCAGCTCCCCTTGTCTTTCTGTGGTGCATGGCTCCTCTCTGTCTGGAAACACCGCTCCAGGGAGAGTCCCTGTCCTGGCTGGCTGTGGTCTGGGCCAGGGGAGACCAAGCAGGACCATTCTGCTCTTGCCTACCTCTTACCCTCTTCTCTCAGATAACTGCTAGCAACCTCCCTCAGGATGGGGAAAAGGCGGGAGCTGGTCTAATCCAGTACAGCTATTCAATGGCCATTTTCCATCAGTATGGGTTTCTGAGAGGGAAAGCGAACGGCCAGAAGGATTCAAAACATGTGTCTGCTAAGTGATCGTGAATACACCTTGCGGTCTCCTTCCAACCTGCCCTGCAATCATAGAGGAAATGACTCAAATAGCGCACTTAGAGGCAAAGAGTGAAGGAGATGAAGAAAAAAAAGAAAACCACAAAAACCACCCCAAAACCCCAAACAAACCAGGTATGGCTGCTTGGGTCAGGGCAGAGGCACCTTCTGAGCCACTGTGCTGCAGCAGCTGGAGCTCTCCCTGCTCAGCAGCACTCGGGGGGCTGGGGCCGTGCCTTGACTCTCCTCTGACAGGGGGCCCAGTGGCCCCTCTGCAGTGCCTGGCTCCAGGGGGGCCATGTGGGGCAGAGGAGGGGCAGCCGCTCCATGTGCCAACCTGCGATGTCTGCTCAGGCCTTCCTGATGCGCTCAGTTACACAAGCAAGGAGGTGAGGTGCATTGCTCTTCTCCCAGGTGCCAGCTCTGGAGCCAGCCCCTTGCTGTCCCAGGGTCCTGGGCACCCAGGAAGGTGGTCCCATGGCACAGGAAGCACCTCTTCTCTGACCTGCCAGGGCTCACTGAGAGCTGGTGGGGCACACCTGGCCATCGCCGGTGTGCAGGGTGAGCTGCTGTCCCAAATCCACAGAGCGCTTTATGGGTACCGTGTGGATAAACCCCACTAAATAAATAGATGTTTATAGTCCCTGTATTAAACACTGTTTTTTGACAGTGTTGAGTCAATATAACCTGAGTAATTGCATGAGTAACTCATGTTTCCCCTAAAGGGAAACTGTTCTTGTGTAAATATATTTATTAATTATTAAAGTGTTTCTGAGTTCTTGTGCACACAGCCCCTCTCCCCCACTGAGATCTCTGAAAGGCTGTTACCTTTAAACCTGCACAGGAGTCAAACGGGAGGGGATTTTGGCAGGGGGGTGATGGTCTATGGGAAGAGGCATGTGGTTTAATTGTGACCTTTTTTTTTCTTTCTGAGCAAAAAATAATGGTGAGATCTGCATATGAGAGATTTAAAAACCTCTGCTGCTCCATTAGGAGCATTAACCTGAAATACTGGAGCTTCTAACAGCCCAGATAATAGGGGTGGGAAATAATTTCTGGAAAGTATTCCCCTCAAAGCATCTTACCAAGGGATTGTTTCCTAACAACAACAATAAAATATTGTCAAATAATCCTTCAATACCACAAATATTTGGGCTTTAATTGTATCAGTGTAGATAACTGCTCAGCATAGGAAATGGGAGTCAGAGCTCCTGGGGGAATTTTTTCTGACAAAGCCAGTACTGGATACCTTTGGGTAAGTCACACATTTTTCAATGTTCTTTGGCCTATATTTTATTTTATTTTTTTAACTGACTGTAATCTGGAACCTAATTTGATATGCCTTAAAAGGCTGATTTTACATGGAAAATGCTCTACTATCAGGGTAAGCAGCCATAAGAAATCCTAAAATAGGCAGATTAAGGGTTTGGGATCATGGGGGTTTATTTCTATGCAATTAAAGACATGATCACATTTAAAAATTGCTAACTTGTAGTTTAAAAAAACCCAACAACGGGGAGTCCCACATTTAAAAAACAGCTAATAACTCTATTAATTAAGGATATGATTAGCAGAGACAAAGAGTTAGATAGCACGAAAGCACAGCATTTAATTCAATGCACATTTTCGGTGGCCATGGCGTGGCCAAGGCAGTTGTGTATTAATTAGTGCTCTGAAGAGGGTGAGGAGGACGGGAGGAGGGAGAGGGAAATTGGCAGGTGTAGAAATGAGATTAGACAACAACAGAGGATTTTTCTCTCCAGAACAGAAGTCATCCAGAATCCTCATCAGCCGTGCTAACGTGTTTTGTACGACCGACGATGCGTGCCACGAGAACGGGCAGGGCTGTAAGGCACAGCCTGGTGACAGGGCGAGGGGGGACAGCTCAGCTTTCCAGGGCTCGCCTGCGGAGCTTTTCCAGGCGGCTGTGACCAGGTACCACCCTGACTTTAAAAGCTGCTGGATGGCAAGATGCCCCCCTCCCAGCCCTTACAAGGGGAGCTGTGCCTTTACACTGATGTGCTGCTGCAGCTGCATGGTGAGGCCAAGCCTATGGGCTTCCCCTTCACTGTTCTCCACCGCGTGGTGATCCAGCCAGGGCACTGCTATTAGTGGAAACTCACACTTGCGGCAAGGGTGCTGTGCCCACATCCTACAGCCACTCCACAGCTGTCAGCTTGGCCAGTGCTTTGGCTTGAAGCGTCCACGTGGTGCTGTGATATCTGCTGTGTGCTGGAGCCCACCCGGACACCCCTTGCATGGGAACCAGACTGTGCTGCACAACCCTCCTGGGTGTCTCTGAGCCTCTGGCTGTCCCCAGTGTCACGATGGTGTGGCAGGAGGCAAGCGCTGGTTGCTCAGAGCTCTTTTCCTTAGAGATAAGCTACATGGACAAATCATCTGGTGCAGAGCATAGCCCCAGGCAGCCTCCCATCCCATCCCATCCCAGAACGGATCCTGACTTTACTCGGACAGTCTCGCCCAGTGCTGCCGGTTCCCGTGTCCGAGGGAAGAACGGCAGCGGGTGTGAATTGACACCTTCACCCCACACCGGCTGAGCGTTACCACGCCGAGGGGGATGGGGGACGGGGAATCAGAAGTTGTGGATCCCAGTGGGTGGAATTCGGGAATATCATCGCTTCTTTTTCTGTCTTTTTTTTCCTCCACAGTTAAAAAAGAGCCCGTTGGAGGGCAGAGGAGATGCACGCTCCTATTTTGAACTCCGCTTTTGGCAAGTCGTGCGGGCAAAGCTTCTCCGGGGGTGGAGCCCGGCGGCGGCCCGCGCCTCGCTCCCGCCCTGTTCCCCGTGGAGCTGTCCCGAGGGGGCGACCCGAGGTCGTGGCCGTGGCGGACGGTATCCCGGGGCCGCGCTGACACCTCCGAACCCCCCTCGCTCTCCTCGAGCGCGCAGCCCTCAGCGACCGGGCGGGCCGGGCCCGGCAGCCCCCGGTGCTGCGGGGGAGGTGGGGGGACACCCCGTGGGATACCCCTCGTTACGTGCTTGGCGTATTTGTGCCCTCCACGTGCGGGCCGGCCAGCCCGGCCTCCGCCATCCCGCGCCCCTAACCCTGAGCCCGGCACACGGGGCGCGGTGGGGCCGGGGCCGGCTGGCGGGGGGGCTGCGGGGGCTGTCCGCCCTGGCTCGCCGTGCTGAGAAAAGTGCGCCTTCCCCCGCGCG
>JANIJG010016972.1:0-59547 GCA_024611175.1 Megaceryle torquata
AGGGCAAAACACAAGCCTGGTGTGATTAAATGTATCCAATTTACCAGATGGATTTCTGCTCTGCTGTGCAGGATGGGCTGTTCCAGGAGTTTCTCTGCATTTTATATTCTGCTTATTTAGGAAATGTGAGACCTCTCCATTTAATGAGTTTGATTGGTATCAAAAGTTAGTCTGCCTCATTCATTCTGGAATAGGTCTCAGGAAGAGGCCAAGAGATGAATTTCCACATAAATCTTGCAAGCGCAGAGCATTGGCTGCCCATTGCAGGAGCCATCAAGCCTCATCCTGCCATCACCACCAACACCCACAGCCATCAGAGCAGAAAAATACTTCTAGCAAAGATTCAACAAGATAAAAACATCCATCTTTATTACTTACTCTATGGGTATTATGGTGTGAGAGGCAAACTAAGCCTTGAGGGCAGGGAAGTGTGGCTGAGGGTTAAGGAGACCAGCAGTGACTGGGGTAGTGAGATGAGATCCTTTTACCTGGGTCTCAGTGTGGGGTACATGGCTGGGAAGCTGAAACCCCTTAATCTCAATATCTGTCTGTGCTGCAAATAGACCTAATAGGTATATAAAGTCTGGCTGTTTACGCATAGAAAGGTGAAGGATGCCTCCAGCTGTGTCAGGCTGTATCAGCACCAGAGAGAGGCCGCAGAAGATTTGGGATATTTTCCCATTAGAGCTTTTTCAAATATGTAAGTTTTATAATCTTTTTATTTCATCATTTGTGGCACAGTGGGGGAGAGATGATCTATGTGCATAAATGTGTCTGTTACCAGCCGTGCTGGGAAAGGGAGTGGCTTTTGATGTGTACAATCGCAGGCACTGGCTCTAATTTGCACATCCCACGTTGGTGTGGTCGGGACTGCAGTGAGTGGAGACGCTGTTGTAATTAAGATCCGGGGTGGATCCAAGGCTCTGCGTGTCACGCAGATGGCCATCGCCCTGGGAGAAGGCTCGTCCCTGCTTAACAGCTTTGGGCCACCGCTGCCCCTCACCCATCCAAGCCCTTGTGAAAAATAATGCAGGGCTTTGAGGTCTGCAGGCTGGCGAGTAGAAGGCAGTGGCAGCAGGGTGACCCTGTAGCCATGGACACGTGGCACTGAGCCACCCAGCAGAAACCTGGGGTTGGGGTGCCCCAGGGATGCTGGTGCCCTGGGGAGCCAGCCTCCTGAAAGGGTTGTTTGAAGCTACATGGGGGTACATCAGGACAGCCTGTCCTGATGGCTACCCAGTCCCCTGTCCTTTCAAATAGACATGAGTCACAACAACACTGCTTTGTACCTGTGTTCTGCAAAGGAACATTAAAAGCCACCCAAATATTATTTATTATCTGCAGCCTGTGCATAAAGCATCGCCTCTGACCAAACAACAGCCACGGCCGGGACCATCAGTCACAGCAACCACCTCTGATGCTCCTTGCTGCTCCTGATCAGAGCCAGGAACAAGGACTCCTAGCTAGGGATGTGGCTGTTCACAGGCGATGTGCAGCCAAGCCTCACCCCTGCCTGCAAAGCCTTGGTTTTGGGGGACACTGTGTGGAATGAGGAGCCCCTTTTCCTGGCACCTCCCTGAAGCCCCCTGGCTTCAACCCCCTTTGCAGGAGCCAGAAGATGATCTGACTTGCTGTTTGGCCCATAGCTGGAACACAGCTTCCCTCTCCCTCCAGTATTTGGTCCTGAGCTGCCCTAAGCACAGCAAGGTCTGGAAAAACTGGAAGACTTGGACAAAATGGAAGATTTTCCAAATGGGCAAATTGTTGATAGTATTTTAGCCAGCAACACTTCCAGGCTTGGTTTAGGTTGGATCCAACTGGCCAACCCTTTGCAGTGAAATGCTCCAATTCTGGAGATGTTTCCAAAACCACCCTGTGATGAGTCTGTGACCCTCCTTTTGCTACTCCTGCCTCAGTTTCCCCGTGGGTATATAGGACCTGTGGGAGGTTCCTGCGCTATGAAAATGCTCCCAATAGCAGCTATGGAGTAAAAGGGACGTGTCTCCCAGATATGTGAGTTTTCCCTTGTGTTGTGCCAGATGAGTGAGAGCAGTTGTGTGCAGACTACCAGCTCCCCGTATCTTTCATAGCCCCGGCAGCATGCGGGCTTGGGAGGGAGCACTGAGCATCTCCCCTGTGGAGCAACAGTGCTGGCAGGACTGGAAAGGGAATTCTACCTGTCAGCAACAGGAAAGAGCTGTGTTACAAATAGCAACCTGTCTCCTAGCAAGACAGTAAAAAAAACCCCTACTTTCCCCAAATCCCATCACCTTGCACTGGACTGGGATGAAGCTGTGCACAACCACGCCAGGGCAGAGCCTGGAAGCAGCTGGGAGAGGGTGAGCAAAGGCAAACAAAACTGGTAGTACGTACACAAAGTGTAGCCTGTGCCCACACTTCTGTTGGACGACACATTGCAACAAAGTCTGTTCTGAGCCTCTCTTGGATGTGGCAGAGCCGCAGGTGCGGGCAGTGGCAGGGGAACCCGGTGTTCCTGGCAGGGTGGTTTGCAGGAGGGGATGTCAACTGCGCACGGCTGGGGGTCCTGGGTGAGAGGAGGGCTTGGCACCTGCACCCTTGGCTCTTGCTCTTGCAGGAGTGAGTTACTGCTCTTTGCTCAGCTGCTGTGGTTTGGTACATGCACAAGTGGTGCTGCATAATTCAGTATGGCTTGTCATGCCTGAAGAGAGAACCCTGTGTATAGATGTGCAGATGTATTATTATTTAAATTAACACTTGTGGCAGGGGGCGAGCTGGTAAAAGCAAGTTCTGCGTTGCTTGGCTCACTCATTTGCTGAAGTCAGGTACCATATAATTTGAATTCCTCTGGGGAGGAGTATCACCTGTGGGTTGGTTTGGCTTCTGCTTTGTTCTGGTGGTTTTCTGCAAAACCACTTTGGGCCCAGGTCATGATTAACACCAGTTCTCACTGCAAGCAGAGTCATCCTGGTAGCCACAGGAAAGTGCCCTGGACTAGTCAGAGCAGGTTAAATTATTAATTTCAGTTAGTTTGTTTTAATAATTAAAGAATTTTGTCATGTTTTGCAATTTGTCCAACACTTTGTGGTGATGCAGGGTTCTCTTTTTGCTTGGTTGGGTTTTTTTTTAACCTGCCACTGTTCAGTGGGTAATTTCTTTCAGCTTGTACAGCCTCTGGGATGCTCCTGAAGAAATCCTGCAGGGTTCCCAGTGTTTGCACTGAGGGCTGGTCACCCCAGAACTGTGATATTATTGTTTCCTTTGATTTAATAGCCTTGCTCATGAACAGAAGGCTCCTTTTTATTTCTGTTTGCCAGTTGCCCACAGCATCAATAATTGTTCAAGACACTTGTACAGCTAATAGAAAGAGCCTGTCAACAAGAAAGGCTCATTGTAATACTGCTGTTGTAAAGAGATTGGGGAAAGCAGCAAAGCCAAGCAGGTAGCTAATGCGTTGTTCCTGTAGTCACATAGATCTAGGGACAGGAGACATAAGTGGGGTTTAATTCTCTCCCAAATGGATGCTCTATTTCACACCCCAGCACAGCTTCTGATTTATGGATTTCTTAGCATCACAATATTTTCATTACCAAGCAGGAAGGCGCAGCTAAGACCCAATCTAAAAACTGCTGAGGTAAATAAAGGGACTGCGGCTGTTGTTAGCAGCCCTTGGACCAGTCCTAGCACAGTGGTAATGGCATTTGAATTCCCAGTTTGAGGAGGACTAGAGAATTTCTGCAGTCTCTTGAAAGGCATATGGAGCCACACTGTGAGCATATTTAAACAGGCAGTCTGTGTCCTGAGGTTATCTTGAAAACCAAGCCTACCTAGCTGGAGGGAAGCGTGATGCTTACAAGGGGGAGAAAGAAAGCCAGTGATAGCTGAGCTAATGAATGGAGGAGAGATGTACAGCTGAGCTGATGTATCAAGGTAAAATGTTGGCTGCTGTGAATGAGGAAACGGTTAAGCTGTGCTGGAGGTTTAACTCTGAAGCCTGGATGGAGGCTGAGAACTGTGAGTGAGGATATGGACGAGCCAAGGCAAAATCTGGTGTTACTGGTCATGCCAAAGGGAGAAAGTCAGGTCTGGGGTCCATCGTGCAGAAGACACTGTCCTAATAAAAGAGCCAAGAAATGGAGTTAGTGATAGGTTTGTTTTGATACATCACAGTCTGTTCAGTTAGCTGCCAGACGTGGCTTGTTTAATGACTGAAACCGAAAGAGTAGGAGCTCATCTCAGTGAGACCAGGAGAGAATATAGATTAACGCCGTCGTGTTCTCAATGCGTCGTTGACTTTCCCTACGTACCCTGAGCAAACGTGCCGTTCGGGTCCAAGGAGATGGACAGGCTCATTAAGCAAACCCAGGACCTCTAAAGTCACACCCTAGGAGAGCCTTGCTGGGTATTCTCGCTTTGGTAAAGAGCGATTTATACTACTTTTAAAAGAATTCATCATTTTTTTTGCTTGTCTTGGTCCCAATCCAGCTGGAAGACAGGCGTATTTGGAGGTTCTCTGCACAGTCTGCTTGAGTGATGTCAATAGCCCCATGTCAGATACTCAGGAGGCTTGGAGGTTTTAATTAAGTGTCCAGACATCTGTGCACCAAGATGAACCAAATGCCCAGAGAGCCCATCTCACAGAGCCTCCCCGCTGTGTGTGGGGCAGGTGTCCCAGCTCCAGTGGTGGAGAGGATTCAGGGAGCCTCCTGATGTGGGATTCCCCTTGGGCAAGAGACAGTAGCTGCCCTCCCTGCCCACCCGTCTGCTGTATGGATGCTGGAGGAGCATGAGGAGCGTCAAGGCACATCGTGTTCCCTCCATCCCTCTCTAGCAGATGTTTCCTGAGGAGCACTGTCCAGCTGGCTCTGCTCACAGCAGCCGCCCGGCAGCTTTAGAGTCTGATGAGCCTTGTGCAAAATCATCCAGGAAACCATGGACATTCCCATGTCCTGTGCCCAGAAAACCCTGAATTTTCAAAGTCTTGGCTTTGATTTTTCTTCATACAGAGAGGATGTGATCTCAGGGATGAGGCAACCTCTCACCGGGATTTATTGTGCTCTGTTGAGCAGGGAAACCTCTTCCCTGGCTACGTGTGGACAGCAGCCGGGTACGTGGGGAGGAGAGTTCTCCTGGGCTTACAGTTCTTACAGCATTTGTATCTAATGACATCTAATTTAACCCTCTCACACCAGATCTGAGGTTAGATTTGATATACCTGCAGGCATGCTCAGATCACAGCAGTGGGTGATGCTGGTGGAGAGGAGGTGTGCTGGGGGATGTGCTCCCTGGCTCTGAGTCCCCATCAGCTGCTGAGCTTCATCACAGAGGGGAGTTTGCATCCAGGAGAAACACCAGCCTGAGGTTTTGTGTGAGCTTTGAACACTGCAGATCATCAAGTGCAGCCACCTCAAGAGCGATGGGTGGCAGGTCTCATAGTTTCCAGTTATTCCATCTCTCATGCTGAAGTTGGGCTTTTTCCTCCACTCTGCTTGGCCATTCTCTGTCCTACCTGGACTTATCAATTGAGGCCATACTCTGGTTTGTCCTGTGCAAATAGAGCCAGAGTGAACCAGTGAATTAACCCAGCAGCCACCACACTCCATCATACAGACAAAGCTGGGCACAGCCTGGGGACCAGCAGCACAGATGCTTTAAAGTGGATTTTAAAGCACATCCAAACTCCGCTGCTGGCGTTTATGTGCCATATGTTGCAATGGTAATTACTTACTGTGCTTCTCAAAGGAATAGAGTATTGGGGCTGTTTAGATCCCCCCAGTGATGTTATTGGCCTCTGGTCCCATCACAGGACTAGGACTCCTCATGTTTATATTTTTAGTGCAAATGTTGGCACTTTTCTTTGTAGTGAGCCACGGCTGGGGGGTATCTGGGGAAAGCTGAAGTCCCAAGGTTGCTGCTCAGCACAGTATCTGGCTGGTGACATCCCTCCCCATGACACAATGCTGCCAGGGGTGAGCCTCCTGTGCTCTCTGCAAACTTGGACCATACCTGCAGAAAAGGAAGGGGGTTATTTTCATAAACCATGTTAGGCAATGAGTTACACGGTTTAGAGCTATTTTTTGCATCAAGATGAAGGAATGCTAATTCAGTCATTCACCTGACTTCCCATCACACTTCAACAGACCATTACGCACCAGGACTTTCTTCTTTCCCTTCCTAAATAACTCGTTGACGACAAAGGATGCTTCACCACGAGAGGCAGCAATGTGCAAAACTAGGGTTGATTTAAAACCAAAAAACTATTCCCATTGAAACTCCTTTTTGATGATCATGTGGAGTTTCAATTACACAAATTTTTTTTGCAGCATTCATTGCCTTCAAGTGGAAAATTGCAGGATATGCTGAAAAACCTCCAGTGATTGAAGGCCTCCCTAAAGCATTAGTGTATTAAATTCCCACCAAGAAAAATACACATTTATTTTGAAAATATAAAATAAACTGTGCCTTGTTTATATGTTTTGTAACTTTTTTCTTACTCTGAGAAGAAACCTAAACCAGCTGTAGGAAGCATTGTTGAGTGCTGCACTGTTCTGCCTGCCTTCTATGGGTGGGAATTGTTTCTTTGATCTTCAGTTCAAAGAGGTTGAAAAGGCTGTTTCTGTGGTCTGCAGAGAATTTCCTTCTGCTTTTACATCATCTCTTGATTAACTCTGTGTTTCTGGGAAGGTTCTTGGTACCCATCCAACCAAAGACACAAACTTTGTGTAACGTCTACCGCAGAGTGGATGATGTTTGCTTCCAAATCGTCACAGCCACCTTCTGTGCCTCTTGTCTGGTGGAGGACATCATCCTCCAATGCCCATGAGGGCAGAGCCCTGCACATGAGCATTTGAGGCTACAGGCAGGACCTGATCACATCTAGCAAGGTCTGATCACATCCAGCAAGACCTGCAGGCAGCCACATTGGCATCCAGTCGCTGGTTTGGAAGTGAGCTGTGCCAGAGCAGAGGTGCTCTCTCCCCTGGATCCTTAATGAACTGCATGTGATGAGTCCAGTGTCATCGAGCGGTGTGATTTGTCCCTTCCCAAGGGGTGCCTCTGTCTTCAGGACATGGAGGTGGGGGCCTTCCACAAAGCTGCTGTTGTTAACGTAGTCAAACATTTAAAGCAAGGAAGAGGGAGAGGAAATTATCAGCTGCATTAACTTCTACCTTGGATTCTGTGCACAGCGTTTGTTCAGATTAAGTAGCTGTTTGGATTCAAGCAACTCCTCCTGCGTGAGTTAATGAAACCAGTCCCACCATTCAGTGGTGGCATCAGCCAAAGACCTGGTTGTAATCCAAACTGCAGTTTTTTCTCCTAATGAATTAATCAGATGATTACATGCACGCAATAGCTCATTAGAGAGGTGCGTGGCAACCTTTGGAAGGAAGTTATTGGCTTTGCGTGGCCTGGAGGCCGTTACATCGCAGGAGCGCGCTCCTGGGAGTATTGCGGCACCGTATGTGATGCTCTAATTAATGGGCATTGTTCCTGGGGTCCTTTGATCTCGGGGAAAATGACTGTAAAAATTTGAATACTGTAAACCTCGAAAACTCTGAAGGAAAACAGCCAAAAGCAATTTCCCTTTAGTCTAGTTTGTGGTGGCATTGATTTTTTTTTTTATTTTTTCTTTTTTTTTTCTTGTAAAAGCTTCCACCCTATTTAATGGTAGCTGCAGAGATAAAGTGAAGTGTAATTTGAAAATTAGTTCCGGATGTTTGAGTTGTAGCTTTATTTTAGTAATCTGGGTCATTAATTTTGTTGAATAGCGTGTTTGGATTTTCTTCCCCTGTGTGTGCAAAGCGCAACTGCACCCAGGGTATAAAGGGACTTCCAGCACGAAAGGCAGATTTCAAAGTCCTCTCCCCCTACAAAAACAAAGCCTGTGTCTCTGTGGTTAGCTGGCGTGGATGGGAGGAGGTGAATGGTGGAGAAGAGCAGTGGGGTGCTTTGTGCTACTGCTGCAGCCAAAGACGTGGGGCACCATGGGGAGGGACCTCACCCGGGCTGCTCCCATGGGAAAGCCAAGGGTCAGATTTGGGTCAGGGTGGGGGTTTAGGCTCTTAGCCATGACAGGAGCCTTTTTTAAATGAATAAAAGCAACTTGTAGCTTGATTAATGAGCAAAGGTGCAGTTTGGTATGGCTTTACTAGTAATAAAAAAAGGGATCTTTTGAGTAAAAAAGCACAGTTCAGCTTAAGCCTTGGACTGCCCTGGAAATGTGGAAATTGCATGTGCCAGCATCCTCTCTGTGCACACTGCACATCCAAAGAGCCTCTGGAGGTGTGTCACAGGTCACTGCAAATGCAGCTCCTCACTGCAAGAGGGCCTGGAGCAGCACCGGGGGCTGTGGGTGCCCCAACTGACAGCCCTTGGGCAGAGCCTGGGGGTGCTGGTTGCATTCCTGTCAACAGGGGCATGAGTTTAAACCTATTTTTCTCCTCTGGCATTGAGGGGATGGGGATGGAGCCAGTGTGGGAGGCTGGCGTGCTGGTGCAAAGCTCAGCATCCAGTCTAGGAATGTGCAGAGGGGCCAGGAACTGGGGGTCGAGCTCTGCTCTTCTCTCTGCTTGGCAATGTGTTGGGTAAACCAATAATAAAGATCTACCTCCCTGAGCAAAGGGAGTGTTACAAACTCTTTGGGATTAAAGATGTTTGTTTGGTTTTTTTCCCCCCCTGTATGTTTATTCAATCTCAAGTGGGAAAAAACCCAAACAAACAAACAAAAAACCCAGACAAAACCAACCCTCATTATATTTTTTTTTGTTGCTAAGCTTTAGAAACATGGTCATTATAATAATGCAAGAGCAGGCAGAAGCACAGAACTGGCTGGGTAGAGTTTTTTCTGCTTATCCTGATTTCTGTTTTGCTGTTTATCCTGTTTATCCTCTCCTTGTTATCCTGAACTAGTTTGTCTTCTTGTAAATGCCAACCTATGACCCTTAAAAAGAAATCATCAGGAAGAAAACTTGCTGACTGAGTCCCTTTTTTTGCCTGTGGCAGTTGAATAAGCCCATCAGCTTATATAATATTAATATTTGTAAAAGCAAACCTACAGAGCTCATAAATCTTCCATAAAAGGGGGACAATATCTACGTCTATTTTAAAAAGAGGCAGGTAAGTAGGTTGTAGGACAAAAGGGTGTTGATACAAAGGACGTGGATAGATGACAGAAATGAAATTGCCATTTTAATCTGAAAATTAGCTCTGTATGAGTGATACCAGAAGCCTCACTGCTGCTGGAGCCAGCATTTTGCTCTGGGTCATCCCTTGGCTCTGGAAAGCCTCAGTTCCTGCCTGCTGCCAGAGCAGTGTTGCTCCTGGTATTCCATTCAGCTGGGCTAAGGAGTAAAAAATAGTCCAAAACTGAAGCGAAGCCTGTTTGCAGAGGAGGGGACTTCATTACCATTTCTCCTAACTTTGTACCTTCTGCAAAAGGAGGGGAAATAAAAAAAATTTGATCTCCAGATGGATGGAGATCTTTGGACATTTTGCCAGGCATGCGTTTCTTCCTTTTTTTCTGTTTTGTTTATGTTTTTATTGTCTCATTTGCCTTGTTTCCCCTGGTCCTGAGCACAATGGGGAGCCTTTCATTTTGTATTGCTTGGTGGTGGAGCTGGATCAGAAGATTCATCATGGACTTGACTCAGTTCCCCCAACTTTCCCCAGCCCCGTCTTTGTGAACTCCTAGCACCACAGGAGGAGCCCAATGTACGTGTCCACTTCTGGCAGTAGTGGTGAAAAGCATTGTCTGGGTCAGGCCTGGCAGCACAGAACAGGGGACGGACTGTTCCAGAGAGTTCCCAGTAGGTGGGAGACCAGGAAATACCTTTACAAGTATTTGATAGATGAGGAACTGGGGGACAAAGACACAACCAAGTGATTCCAAACAAACTGAGCTGGGATCCCATGACCCCAGACTGAGGTCTGTACCCTGGGCCATGGTGCGAGTCATGTAGTGCAGCCATGCTCATTCCCAGCTCATCTCAGAGCTGGAAGATGGTCAGACATTCGCTTAATCTGAATTTTTTGGTGAAGCAATTTTTTTTCCTCTTAAAACAAGATGTTGCTGAAGCTGAATCTTCTCATGGGATTAGGTCAATTCATTTAGCACAGCACATTTGTAAGGAAAAGTTTTTATCATGCCAACTCAGGCAAGAAGTATGTTCAAAGAATTTTAGCGTTCAGCTCAAATCACTACTTCATTTAAACATTTTAAACTAATGAGAGTTGGCAAAAAAAGCTTTTTTTATTAAGAAAAAAAGGTGGAAATAAGAAGGGAATGTGTTGAAGCTATCTCTGTGGAAAATGCTTTCATATTTTTAATTTAGGGAAGTTTGTAAGTTTAGCTTTTGTCCTAATTAAGGGCAGGAAAATATCTGAGGAGCTTTTAGAGGGCACGTAGATAATTAGCCAGACAATTCCTGCTGGCCTTTCTCATCTCCAAGTCCAGCTGCATTTTTCCCTAATGAAATTCTCTGCCACAGCAAAGGTCGAATGTGAAAGTTCATTATTATGGATCAGCTTTGCTAACAAGGAGAAAGGAAACTGGCCAGAACACATACAGTGGGAAAGAAATGAATGAGAACAATATACAGGTTGATGAAATTATGGAGAACCTGAGTAAGGCATGTTAAACGTGATGGTCTACCTGAAAAAAGCATATGCAGGAAAATCAGTACTTGCAAGATGGGTCAGGTCAAGGGCTTGTGATGCCTGCTCATTCCTCCCATCTTTTCTTTAGGGAGCCCCTATTTACTCTGGCGCGTCCAGTTGTGTTTGTGCTTTTGCTGTCCCTTTGGGTTAAGAAAGAAAGAAGATCTTGCCCTGGCTGCAGCTGGAGCAGAAGGACCTCACTGTGCTTTCCCCAGCCTTTTGCAGCAACCTCCATCTCCAGAATCTGAGCAAAGCTGAGTTATGCACATTGCTGGCACAGCGTCGTCCCTGCTGTTGTTAGAGAATAAATGACACCGTCTCGATGGTTGGGGAAGAAACCAAATTAAACCCCACCATCCTCAGCAATTGATGGGCAGGCTGCCGAGCTCCGTGTCACAGCCGATTTCTCACAAACAATCAAGGGCAAATTGTACCTCTAATTTCTGTCACAAATGTTTTTGCTATGCAAAGGGACAAATAGGAGCAGGGAGAAGAGGAGAGAGCGCTTCAGGCCCTCAGCCTGATGGCGAGGGAAGGCTGTGATGATGCTCACGTGCTCCTGGCAGGGTGGTGGTTATTGTAGTTGCATTAAGCAACAAGAGATGGCCAGGTAAGCTGCTTTCTCTGGCTCTAATAACACACCACCCTGCTGAAATAAGGCAACTGTGAAGGAGGGTGAGGAGAGAAGTGACTTGCCGTTGAGTTACCTGACAGAGGAGACCACGTTCCCTAGTGGAAAGCCACACCAAGCACAGGGAGGTCTGTTATAATGCTCTGTAAGTGTGAAATTGTTTAACTGGGCTTGCCAGAGCAGGGCTGGGGATGCCGTGGCATTTGAGGTGTCTGCGGCAGGTGACACGGAGCTGGGGGATGCGCAGACCGTGGCGATCGGCAGGTACCGACTTCTAGCACTAATCTGACTACAATAAATCTGTGGTGTATTGACCACGGTGGAAGTCTAGATCAATATCAGTCTTCAAGAGGCTCAACAGATCAATGTTTCTTTGATACAGATAAAGAAGCTAGAGGGGAGGTGTTTATGGCATTCCCTGCATGCAGGATTATTATTCTTTGCTGATCCTGCTGCCGAGGGAGGGGAGCGAGAGGGAAGGTAAGGAAGGATTTAGAAAGATAATTCACCAGACATTTGAAAAGCAGTTGTAAGAAGGAGATTTATGGCATTTTTTTAATCAGTTTTAGGCTGAAAAGAGGAAGAGAAAGATCTTCATAAAGATGTACTGCCCTTTGAGAGAAAAAAATTCTTATCAAATAGCTGTCTTAGGTTTCAGGAGGCGCCTGTGGCAGAGGCTGAAGTGCTTGCTTAGGCTTTGGCAGAGGGATGTGCAGATGTTGGGAAGGTCCCTGTTCCTTTTTGGTGGTGGGCAAACCCACCCCATGTCTGGCTCTAAATGCTCGAAGACAACTGATGGGGAGATGGTTAAACCAGGGCACAGGGAAATGCTGGAGAGGGAGGCACAGAGAGAAAAGCTGTTTATTTCTCTTCTTAAATAAATCAGCTGGCTCTGTCGGGTGCTGCGGGTGGCTGAAGTTTCAGCTTCACCAGTAAGCCTGTCCTGGCACTTCTGGTGCTGCTGGGGTGAGCGTGACTCATTTATTCCTGGTTTATCTCATTTATATGCTGAAGTATCCCCTTGAACAAATAAACCAAAGTTGAAAAACACGTTGCCATCATCAGTGGGATTTTCTTACAGTGTTTTTTTAAAAATCCATTTCTGGTTTTTGTTTTGTTTTTAAATTATGAGGGCCATCAGTCACCAGGAATGACTTTTTGGTGTTGGCCAAATTTTAGGGGAAGGATGTTGCAGGATTTTCCTCTGTTACCCATCCCCTCTCTTCCATGGCAGAAAGGTGACGACATTGCTGGGAGACCACTGGGTCTCACTGGGGCAGCATTTTGGTTACTGGAAGCTGAGACTTTGCAGCCTCAGCAGTCGTGTTGCCTAGGAACTGGTGGGAAGGGACCAAGCCAAGATCCTACCAGATGTGGTGGCCTCCAAGGAAGTGGCTTGGCATGTCACATCCCCATGGTGTTTTTCTCTGGAGGGCTCAGTTTTGTGTCAATGCTAAGGTCATCTGCCTCAGGTGTCAGATGACTGCGTGTCTCAGAGCCTTCATGGCTGGATTTGTTTCCAGTCAAAATCCTGTTGTTGTGACAGTCAAGGTAAAACAATCCACCCTCATAAAATCATTTCAGTTGGAGAAGACCCTTAAGGTCAAGTCCAACCATTAACCTATAGTCCTCAAACCATCAGGGTGCATTGGGTGAAGTTGGACCACAGGGACGTCCTCATCCCTGTGTCCCAGCCCATCTCTAACCAGGTGAAGGAAGCCTCTGCCAAGTTGTTTGCACCCATAATGCACTGCAATCACAAAGCTTGGCCACCTCAGCCATGCATGGACTGGTAAGCAGCAGGTTGTTTAATCTCAGAGCAGGATGGTGGTACTGTGACAGGTAGGCTGAAGGGACCTGGAGAGCAGCTCTTGTGCTGGTGTGGGGATGGAGGAACTTGCAAAAGGTGCTTGGCCGCTGGGATATTCCCCATGCTGGCAGGGTGGAGGAAAGGTCCCCTCCTCTCACCTCTCATGGGAAGCTGTGACCCTACTGTGGCGCCCACAAGGGAAAGCAGAAAGTTTAAAGCCCAGCAGATATGGTCAGAGAGGTCTGACCAAGACAAAGTTGGGCATAACCCAGCTGCTCTGCAGCCATGGCTGGAGGTCGGTGAGGTTCCTCCACTGGATCCAGGGACCCTTCCCAAGACGCCCACGGGCTCCCACTGGAAGTGGTCCCAAGGGAGGTGGTGTTCATTGCCTGACCCTCGTGATGGGCAGTTTTCCTCCCCTTGCTGTGCTTGGCCCTGCAACCAGTTTCCAATAAGAGCTGCCAGTGTCTGAGGGGAGAATGAAAGGCGCCTGTGTAACCCTCGGGCTGGGGCTGCACTGCTGCCGCTGTCAGGGATGGCCTGCAGCTGGGTGGGAAAATTAGATGTCACCCTTGGAATGCATGAAGGTCACTGGATCCCATTACTGAAGTGATGTGTACAGATCTCTCCTGACACGTTTGTTAGCAGGGACCACGCGGTTTGCCGGGGAAGCCGGGTATAAACGTGTAAATGGGCAAAGGATTTCCAAGCGGAACGGACAGGACCTGCAGAGCCTCTTTCCTTGCATGTGTATTTCCTTCCTTTCCTTTTCTCATCTCCTCTTCTCCTTGTTTCACAGGACTGGCTGACGAAATTTGGCTATCTGCCTCCTCCGGACCCTGTCACAGGACAACTGCAGACACAGGAGGAGCTCACCAAGGCCATCACTGCCATGCAGCGGTTCGGGGGGCTCAAGGCGACAGGGGTCCTGGGTCAGTGGCTCACGAACCCTCCTCTCTGGTGCAGGGGGATGCAGGGCCAGCTCCTCGCAGGTCTGGGGAGGAGAGGGGACTTGGTGTGAAGTTGTGGAGTAGCATCATCTCCAGGAAAAGCTCATGCGGGGGTAACATATGGCCCAGTTTGCAGCTGTAAGAGTAATTACATGGCTCAGGTGCTTTGTTGCCTTTTGCTTTCAAGAACCTGAGGCAAGCAATTATTTCACCAGACCCACACACCCCCGAGGATCCTGTTGTGCTTAAAATAACTCTTGGTGTGTTCAAAAAAAGAGAAAAAAAACCCAAACAAAAACAAACCAAGAAAAAACACCAGAGAAACTAAGGCTGATAGGTTGTCCTGTTCAAAGCCTTAATTGCATCATCACATTGAGTTGAACAAAACTCCTGATTAAGCCTCCTCTGATTTGCATGCATAGGTGTTCTGGTTTCTTTCACCTCTGGGGGACAGTGCAGAGGAGGGAGGGAGGTGGGGTCACATCACCCCAGCGCTGCTTGCTCCTGCCCATGGCACATAGAGCCACGAGGTGCCTGCAAAGCTGGTGGGGGTCTCCTTGGCTCTCGCTGAGCCACAGAGGCTCCTGGCAACCCCCCAGCCACCTCCCCAGCAGCTCTGTCAGCCAGCAGGGCAGAGGGTGGCTTCTGCCTGACATGGCAGCCACATCTGTCTGGGAGGGAGCAACCCAAGGCCAGGCTGAAGTGACTCAAGTTTCTGTGGCATGGCCGGGGTCATTCCTCTAAATGTCCTCATTGAGGGAAGGAGAAAGCCAGCATTATGCCGGCCCTCGGAAGGACGCCTGCCTGCTCTCCTCCCCTCCCTGACGTGCAGCCACAACCTCCCACCGTGTGACTAGCTTGCTTCCGCTGCCTGGGACAGAATTAACAAGAAGCTGCTAATTAGTAGGCCTGTCTTCATCCATTCCAGAGCCCCCAGCAGCCCTCCACTGGTCCCCTGGAGCAGCTGCTGCTTGAGCAGCCATAGGCCACATCCCATCACTGGGACTTTCCCTCTCTGCTCTTAATTGAGCACATGCAATTATTTCTCTTCCACCTTATCACAAGCTGCAGGAGGCCCAGGAGCAAAGATTGCCTTTCAAACAAGTTTGCATTTTCACTTTTGGAAGAGATGTTTGCAATGGGCCTGGGGGGGCTGCCCTGGGTGTGTTGGGGACATGGGTTTGTGTCTGGAAACAAAGTGTTTAAGTGAAGAGGTAAAGCCAGCATGGAAAATGGGTGAATGAACAGCTTGTCTGCCTTTCAGCAGATGAAGTTTTCATTCGCTTTTAAAAATAAGTAAGAAGGAATATGAATACTTTCCAAAGGAGCACCTAGCTGAACAGAGATCTAGTTTATTTACATGTGGCTGTCTCTCTGCTTTGCCAGAGGAGTAAAAGGAAATACAGCAAGAGAGAGCAAAACATAATCCTTAAAAAATTATAGTTTAAAATATAATCAAAGTTGGCCACAAGTGGTTTTCCACACACGTTTTTGAGATCTGTGAAGTGTTAACACCTGCTGCATTTTCTCCTGAGATCACCAGAACTGTTGGTCAGTGCTAACAGCAGAGCTAGAGCCTAAGCTCCAGGGTTGTCTCCCCTCTCCTCCTGGCAGCCCCAGCTGGTGGGTGCTTTGCAGAAATGGGCTTTCAGCAGGAATTGCTGCCATGGGTGGGTGTAGTGGTGGCATGGAGGGGGCTCAGTGCCACATGGGTGGCACTATGGGTAATGTGGTAGCTGGGACCCTGCCCCAGCAGGTCCCAGGTGCTGCCTTTTGCTCTGCTGCTGCATCCTCAGCGCTCCCCTTCCCTTCTGCCTGTCCCTTCTGGGATTTCTTAACTCTCCATTCTCATGATTTCTTTTTTTTCTTGACCCTAGATGAAGCCACGCTGGAGCTGATGAAGACCCCTCGCTGCTCTCTGCCCGACCTTGCCACTATGGAGACCAGGAGGAAGCGATTCACACAGGCTGTCACCAAGTGGAGCAAGAGGAATTTGTCTTGGAGGTAGGAATTCATCCTCCCCTACAGAAATCCTGCAGCAAAGGGCAGATCCCACACAGACCTGGGGTAAACATGGCTTTGGGACGAGTTTCAGGGTGATGTGTTGAAACACATCCCTCCATGCTCCCAGGACTATTGCATGCACCCCTCAGACTATTTATTTAAGCTCTTCTGCCATTCCCAGACTTGACTTTTTGGACTCACTCAGCCACTGACTGGAAATGCTGCAGATTTGGCCAGTGGGTTAGCTGGCAGCTTTTCTCTGCGTTGCAATGATTGGCACATCATCTCTCTTGAGTTTATGGAGACTTTGCAGATTCTCAAGTAGCTGCCACAGACTTGGCTCAGCACAGACACAGATCCAACATCAAGAGTCAGTCCCACTGCAGGTCAGGAATAGCAAACAAGCTGATACCTGTTCCACCAAGCCTTGTGCTTTTTGCGAGTCATTTTTCCTCCCTCAAAGACCTTGTGCTGCAGTGATTTTTCCTCCAAGAAAGCTGAGAACCATGAGGTGCTTATACTACCCTGAAAACACATGTGGATGCTATGGAGAGATCTCAATAATAATAAACTTCTCTTTGATCCTGACATAGTCCCCAAAGTGAGTCCACCTCCCACTGCAGTAACAAATCTCAGCTTGGCTGTGGCTGTTGATGTGTTGAAACTGTGGCCTTACAGGGATTTAGTCCATGTTCCAGCACATCCCTCTAAGACCATATTTTCAGAAAAGATAAATATAATTGAGCTTCAGTAAGAAACTATTTTGGCTCATGGATGGCTTCTTGTAGTGAAGTAACCCATGTTTTATAACAGCTCAGCCTATCCCCCTGTGGACTAGCCCCATCTTGATGGGTAAGAGGAATAAGAGGAGAATATCCCCTTGGGTGACACAATAACACCTGCCCTGACGTCCTGTGAACTGCCAGTGCCGGGGGCATGGCTTGTGCACAGTCCTGACCTCAGGAGCTCCTCTGGTCAAAGCTGGTCTGGACAAACACAAGCTATGTCCCACAGTGGGTCAGGCACAGTGGCACAGTCAGGAGCCTGGTGCTGCAGGTACCAGCAGGACACCAGCCATGCTGGCACAGTGTCCACAGTCCCAGGTTGGAGTGAAAAGTGGAGGGAAAAGAGGGTCAGGCTGTTCTGGTGGACACAGCCCTGGGATATCTCCCACCCCCATGGAAACTGTGATGCTGCAGCAGAGATTGCCATAAAATAAAAGGGGGTTAGGTCTGAGATGGTTTTTTATGTATGACATGAAAAAATCCATCTCCTGACAAACTCAGTTGTGCTTTTTATTCTTTCATCCTTTCCAAGATCTTGGCTTTTGTTCAAGAAAGGGCTGTATTTTCTAAGTGGAGGTTGTATAAGCCAACAGGAGGCTATAGCATTATAGAAACTCCAGCATCGTATTTACATCCAACACTTGCGATTAAAATAGCTTTTCTGAAACTGCCATGAAATTCTGCCAATAGAGACATAAAATTTTACAGGCTTAACTTTTACACACTGATTGAAGATTTTTAAAAAAAGAAAACAAAACCAAATTCTGGTATGTCAAGCATCTAAAAATTGAAGAACAACCCAAATGATTGCAGGGCTGGAATAAATAGGTAAACAAAGCTGTGCAGAAGGATGATTTTGGGATAGGCACCAGCAGAGAAGGGGTGTTTGGCAAACAAAATTTTATAGTCATGCAGGTTGTTAATTTTTTTTTTTTTAACCCTTGAGTAGAGCCAGCCTGTGGGACTGGAGGGCTTGGAGAGCAAAACAGAACAGGCTGCTTCCTGCACAGCCTGTGGTACAGCCTTGGAGCATCCCAGTGAAGTGTCAGGTGCTCACAGTCTTCTGTGCCTCATCTCCATAGGAAATTTTCTGGTTATTACAGCACATAAATCTTCTTTTCATAGGATTTTAATTTTTTTTTTCCTGAATTGTACATAGTTATCAGGCACTCAGTGAGCTTGTGAGGTGGCAGTGGGATGGATTTGGGATGCAGGGAGCCATGTGCTGTGGATGCCCTCTGCTGGCGTCAGCGCCAGGAGCTGCCCACAGCGAGTTCCACCTCCTGTTTGCAGCCTGGTTTTTTTGGGTTTGTTTTTTTTTTTTTCTTTTGCTAATTTTGCTTTATTGCTTCTAGTTATGCCCCACAGAAGGGGAGTTCACAGCCAGCATCTCCATCTCTTCCCAGGCCCTCGCTGTCTCTTTGCAGTCACAGGGAGTGCAGTGTCAGGGCTGTGCCCCCTCTCTGCATGCTTTGAACTCCCTGGGGCAGGGGAAATGCCAAGCTCAGCTTTCTGAATTTACCAGTTTTTTTTCCTTGCTGAAATCTCAGCCCGGTGCCAAACTGAACTGACTTTCATCTGTCTTTAGTTAAGGATGAGTTCCTGGTGCCACTTCATCAGTACTGCAGTCTTTGAAACTGAGATGCTCAAGACATGAGAAGCTTGAGCTGGAACAAATGCAGGCAGTAGGGAAGGGGTGACATCTGTCATTCGTTGTCCATCATCACTGCTAGCCCACCCACAGGGGACCTATGGCACCACCTGAGCCCGAGATGTGGATTTACCAAAGCATGGAAGGGCAGCTGCCAGGCAGGTACCGTGGGGTAAAGGTCTGCAACAGGGGTAACCCCCAGTACCGTGCTCCCATCCCCACAATGGGCCTGATCCTTCTGCTTTCCTCCTCTAATCGGTGGCACTGTTGGGACCTCCCAGCCCAAGCCCAGTTGGTTGCAGGCACCCCATTGCCTGGGGGTGACAGATGCCCGAGGGGGTAGGAGTGTCACCCCCCAGTGTGGAGCTAATTTAGGGCTGTCAGAACACACCCGTCACAGGCAGTGGGGACCCTCATAGAGAAGAGCCCTGAGCGGCTGTAGCAGAGCACAGGCAGCTGCCACATTGGCATCCTCTGCCAGCTCAGGTGGCAGCACAGGGGCTCAATGGCTGGGGTGGGTGGAAAAGTGCAGCAGCCCCGCTACAGCAAACCCCCCAGAGCATCTGCTTCTCTTTCAGACCAAGAAACCAGCTGTGAAATTTGCTTTTCCCCCACCTCTTTTCCCCAGGATGGATTATTCCCATGCCAGCACCCATTGCTGGGCTGCAGGGAGCTGTCTGGTGCTGTGTGCGTATTAAAGGACAGGAGAAGGATTGTCACCCCAAAATATTCAGTAATTCTGGCAAAATGCAATGGAGAATGCAAACAGCCCCACTGCTTTCCTCTTGTGGCACTGGGGTGTTGTGGCAGTGCCAGGGTAGCAATGGATCAGGGCTGCTGTGCCACAGCTCGTGCCACGGGTGGCTGAGAAAGCACCTTTGCCATGGCAGCAAGCACCTACTCTTTCAACTGTCCCCTCTTCCCCCTCTCCACCCCCCCAACCCCAGAAAAATCAATTTGGGTTTATCAGGCAATCCTTAGCCTGCTGTGTTTGGTAGTTATCAGCATTTATTTTATTTCTCTGTGGTTTCAGGGCTGCAGGAGGGGAAGGAGTGCTTTCATTATCCAATTGATTTCTCATACATCACTAATACTCTTCCATTTTTGTCTTTGGGAGAAAAAAAAATACAATAAGGAACCCAGAAATCAAAATAATGTTTAGTGTAGGAGTCCTTCAATAGTGAACAGAAACAGGTCAGCCCTCTATGGCCTCTACTTATTAACCCAAATCTCTTTGGGATGGGACAAGCAAAGGAGGAGACCCGGGGGACATGTGAAGGACTGGCAGCAGCTGGGTGAAAGTCAGCTTTCCTTTGTCTGCGTGGCAGTGCTGCCACCTGGGCGAGCTCAAAAAGCAGAGCAGAGATGTCCTCCTCTGCTTGTGCTTCTTCCAACCACACCACACTCAGCAGCTGCTGTTTCAGGTGGCGTGGCTGATGTGCCTTGTGCAGCCCCATCGGCTCCTCAGGGTGTCCCAGCACACGGCTTTGCAGAGTGATGCAACTGAGCCCACAGCTCAGGGCAGTGTTGGTGGGGTGTCCAGAGGAGAACTGAGCAGCCCTTTCCTCATCACCCGCCCTGTGGCTTGGCCGGGACTGTCTGGAGGAGAGAGCTTTCCCTGCAGTTAGTCACATCAGACTTACCCCAGATGGGAACTCCGTAAGGGGAGGCTCAGGAGGGATTAACATCCAAGTAGGAGGAGCGCTGCTGTCTGCTGGGTACCTAACCACCATCTACTACAAATGATAATCAAGGTAGGAGGAAGCTTGTTTAGAACCTGCCTGCATCTGCATGACTTTAGAAATGAGCCTCCCTTTCAGTGGAACTGGGTAATGCAGTGACAATGAACATCCTATCAGCATAACTGTCTTCTCCTAATCTCCCTGAAAACAATTAGCAGAGCTCTGGCAATCAAATCAGATGCTGAATTGGAAAACCCCGATGGGCTTCTCTTGAAAAATAATGGTGGTAATGTATAAAGGAGGAGGATTATTTTTCACTTACATCTGCAGCATGTTAATAAAATGTGGGTCAGCTCAGAGGTGCAGGACCTTTTATAAGAAGTAAAATAAGTATTGATACTGTTTCTGCCCTAATCTAATATTTCTGGAGTCAGGGGTTGGGATGAATGTTAATAATGCTTGTCCTTTAGACAGGGCTTTTCATCCACTGTCCTTTTACAAGGGAGATCAGATTTATTATTGTCATTCTACAGCTGGAAAGGGAGGGAAAGAAAAGGAAAACAGCTCACGCAGTCGAGCAGGGCTTGAGCAGGGAAGAGCCAATAATATCCCCAAATCTCAATCCATGCCCTGGGCACCAAGATCCTGGAGACAGGTCATGATTCCCAGACTAAACATAGTGGGTTCTACACGTATAATGACTTTTCAGTAGAGATTAGAGCAGCAAAGGGTTTACCTAAGTCCAGAGGAGTGTTGTGAAAGATGAAGACACCTTGTTAAAGAATATCTCAAAACCACGTGGCCTTTCTTTTCATACTGTGGAGGTTTACATCCAGCCACAGTCTCATCTATAAATTAAAAATCACTTGAAAATTGTCTTTTCTAATCCTATGCTCATACTGTTTGCACCTCCATGCTGTCTTCTTTACAAATGTGTATTGTTTGAAGACCTGTGACTATGTGATGCTATGTGGATGCTGACTCAGTTTAGTAGTAAAGGGCTTTCTTTGCCTAGAATAGTTTAGGGATAGCAAAGGTATAGATATGATGAGTGATTTTTGCTAACCTGGCTGTGATTTGTTTTGCCTGATACACCCAGCTCATTTCCACCATCTCTAGGATGGGGTTCCCAAGCTCTACAGAAAAACTGTTTGTGAGATTTCTGCTTGTTCTCATGAGTCCTCTTCTGTTTTGTCCTGGATTTAACCCTCACTAGTTTCACCCTGGTCAGGATGTGGTACCCACCTTGAGCTGCATGTCTCTGAGGGTGTGGGATTTAAGCAGATATTTGTGAAAGCAAGAGCATCCAACCTCAGTCAGCAAGTCACCCTGCTCCCCTTCTCTGCTCTGGGGTGTCTCCCAGTACCAAATCACTACTCGTAGGAAGAGCTTGAGTGACATGTGGCCCCTTTCTGACACCTGTAATTACATCTAGAGGTTTAGCTGGATCATTGCTTCACATTGGTGCTGGGAAGTGGTGTAGTACTGAGTGATGCTCTCCCAGCTACATTATGCAGGAGGGCAAGTGAGGTGATCATAATTGTTGATTCAGATTTTAAAAATCTGTCAAGCCATGAATATTTCATGAACACTTTGGTTGGTGTGCTGGTACACAAGAAATAAAGTATCCATTATTACCGGGGTAGAGCTGGCCAGAAATTTTCCAGCAGAGTTGTGCTTTGTCAATAATTACTCAGTCAACAGCACATTTTCCTGGAGCGTGTTTATTTTCATCAAAATTGTCAATGAAAGATTATCTAAACATACTCTGTTAGAAGCCAAGGTGCCTTATTGCATTGTTGTCTTTTCACCTCCTCTACTAAATCACCAATATTAGGAATTGTTCTTCAAGGTTTGTTTATACAGGAAACATTGACCTTTCTTTTTCCATTCCAGCTCAGACCAAAAGGGAGGTTTGAATTGTGCAGCTGCCAGGCAGATGCTGGCACATGGCTTGTCCCACCTGGCTTCTCTTCCAGGACAAGGCAGAGCTGGGGACCAAGGGCTGCAGTGCTGATACAGCTGGAACAGCCTGTGCTGGGTGCAGTGGTGTCATAAGCCCCTGCTCATTAGTGCTTTTTCTACCTAGAAGCAAGGCAAGGGCTTCTCAACTAGAGTGCTCCATCAGATATCCCAGCTCCTGCAGGCAATAGGCTGGAGGCATTTTGAGTGAGATTTACATAAACTGAGTCCTTTTCTCTTCCTCCTTGTTATGGATTGCAGTCTCAGAGATGGCTGGCAGTGTACCGGTTTCAGAGTATATTTTATACCTCTAGCAGACAGGCTGGGAAATATATGGAGGCAGCAAATCCATATTGGATTTTTCTGTGTATATAATAAGAATTATTATCCTGCTGTTTGTTGCAGGAAGACTGATGGGTCTATGTGTGATGCAAAGGCTTCAGAAGTCAATAATCTGCATACTTGGGTTGCGCTTGGAACAAATAAGTGGTGAGAAAATAATTGTCAGTAGGTCTGAAAGGGAGCTTTAAAAAAAAA
This sequence comes from Megaceryle torquata, assembly GCA_024611175.1. Taxonomy (NCBI): domain Eukaryota; kingdom Metazoa; phylum Chordata; class Aves; order Coraciiformes; family Cerylidae; genus Megaceryle; species Megaceryle torquata. Next base: position 22,648 of record JANIJG010016972.1, read on the forward strand.
GAAGAAAAAGGACAAGCTCTGGAAAGGGTCTCACAGCGTTGGCATTTCCAAGGCTGGGTGAGGGCAAATAGTGCTGGGCATTAACAGCACTTTGTGCCTGAAGCCTGGCTCTGAGGCTCTCTGCCACAGCAGGATCAGGAGGTAACAGGATTCAAATCCTAGTTGTGTTTCACACACCTGGGATGTTTCACACTCTGGTGGGTGAGACTGGCTCGGTATTCCTCAAGGACCCAAGCTCAGTGTCTGAAATCCCCATAGCTCTGGAACTGATGTGATTCAGAGACTTAATCCAATTTTTGAAGTGTGTTAGGGCACTTTGGAGGAGCGCTAAGAGCTCTGGAGGTCTCACCAAGGCTCTGTAATGCACCAGGCACCGGCAGAAACCTTCCTGGTGGTCCTCAGAGAAGATCATTCACTCTACTGACCTATCTTCTTCTTTGCCCTCTTTATTTCAGAGTTCGTACCTTCCCAAAAGAGTCCCAGCTGGGCCATGACACAGTCCGAGCCCTGATGTACTACGCCTTAAAGGTCTGGAGCGACATTACCCCGCTGAATTTCCACGAAGTGGCAGGTAACAACGCTGACATCCAGATAGACTTCTCCAAGGCAGATCACAATGATGGCTATCCCTTTGATGGGCCTGGTGGCACAGTGGCACATGCTTTCTTCCCTGGAGACCATCACACAGCAGGAGACACTCATTTTGACGATGATGAGTATTGGACCTTCCGATCATCAGGTAGGTCAGGGCAGGAGAGCTGTAGCCAAATGCAAGGGCTCCCCATTTCCCTCTTCTGCTCTGGTGGTTAGAGTGGTTTAGCCTCTGCTACACCTTCACCCGGGGCTTGGGCGTTGCAACACCTTCTTCTGGTTCCTCCCTCTGCTTACTAGCAAAATGAATGCTAGCATTAAAGACCCTCTATGTTCCTTGAAGCCTCAGTGGCATTTCCATGTCTCTCCCCATCATATCAGCAGTTGCAGAGCTCCCCATCACCCACCCCCATTCCCCATTGCTTGTGGAACTTAGAAAGTTGCAGGCTGGGTCTGCAGCTGTTGGAGCTCTTGGATGGAGGCTGCGTTCTTTGATTTCAGCATCTTTCAGGTGGCTTCACAGTCACATGTCCCAGTTTCCTATTTTAAAGCATATTTATCAGCTGACCTGCCTGGAAAGGTCTCCATGGTTTGCAGGGAAAAAGCCCCCTGTGAGCGCTAGTTTTTTCCTGCTATCTCCTGTCCATTACCTGCCATCAGGTTGGTTACAAGTTACAGTTTTATTTTTTTTATTTCTATTTCATGTCGAGCAGAGCAGAGTTTTAATAAGCAGAGGGACTATCAGGAGTGAGTGTTCCTCAGCTCTGTGAGCCATCTCTCGGGTCCCCAACCTTCATGTCGGTCGTGTTTTGACAGAGTGTATCCTCTGCAGTCACCAGCTGCTAATTTACTTGTCACACCACCTTCTCTGCCAGCCTCCCAGTGGGCTCCTGCTGCTTCAGCTTAATGATTTCGTTTAGATCTAATCATCTTATCTGAAACCAGCTAATACCTTCTTTCTCCCCAGCCCCCTCCTCCCTGACCACTGGTTGACCTCCCTCCATCCCCACTGAGCATCTGCGGGCAGGAGTGTTCACCAGACATGCTGGAGGGGGTCTGAGGTTAAGGCCTCGCAGGGAGGATCCCTCCAAGCACTGCCAAGGGATGAGGGGGATGATCCTGATGGTGAGAAAGCTGCCCTCTATTTTGAAGGTCTTGGAGCTATCCAAGCTTCATCTTTTATTTATTTTGTTCTCCCGAGTGGTTCAAAAATAACAACTTAGTAGGTGATATAAAAATATCCCCAAGGTTGTCAGTTTGGCATTAAAATGTCAGAAAGCATATGTCTTGTTCTCTCCTAGTGCTGGGGGAAAAAGCATAGGTTATAAAAATCCTGGCTGTTTACAGGCACAGTAATTAATAGTCATCAAAGAAAAAAGCAGAACTCAGCAAAAATATCCTCCCCCCCTCCCCCCCCCAACACCCAAGCCCAGTGGGGAGCACTAAGGACTGTGCAGGATCATCCACAGCTGCTTCTGCACATCTCCTTTGGTCCCAATCATGGCTCAGGGAAGATGAAGCTCCACTGAACTCCACAGAGACCCCTCTGACCTTTTATTACAATTTTTTATTACAGCCTTTTTATTACAATATTTGCAGTCATGATCTTTGCAAGAACCACACTTAGAATCGTTGCCACCCTCTGGTACTGCTCTGCAGAGCGTTGCTGTGTAGCCAGGGGCAGCAGCAGCACTCCTGCTTGGCCCAGCTGGTCTGAGGGCTGGGTGGTGGGAATGCACGGAGCAGGATCAGCCCCATAAAGCTCCTGAGAGCAGTTCCTCCTTTGCCTTGGAAGTGGGCGCTAACCCCTGATGAGATCTCACCAGAGTATCTTGAGTCTCTGGAGAGTATAGGTGGGTCTGTGCATGGGTGCAGTGTGAGGCATTGGGGGTTGAATTGCAGATAAGGAAATCTGGGGAATGAATAGAGTAAAGATAGCCCAGACTGAGGAAAAAAAAGTCATCAGAGGAGATATCTGTGTGGAATAAAGACTTCCTGATGCCCAGTGTGGTTTGTGAGGATCAAAGTGCATGCCTAAGGGAGCAGACCTTGGAGCTGCTGCCCCACCAGCACAAGGTGTGGAAGGGGAGAAGACAGGCAAGTCCTCTGGAAACAAGCTGGATGTGGTCACCTGCCCCTTCTGCCTTTTCCTGTCAGGATGGCAAATAGATGAGCAGAGTTGGTGGCCGATGAGCAGGTGAACAGCCCTGGTTTTGTGTGCATTTGAGGTGGATTTGGCAGGGCAGCAGTGTGCAATGCCAGCATCGTGCAGGCAGAGAAGTCCAGCAGAGCACCATGGGCAGGTGGGAGCTGCCAGGCACTCACTGGTTCCTCAGCACATGGCTTTGCTTATTATCGTGGGCTTTGACAAGCTTCTGGAGAGTGGCTGCAGAAATCTGGTGTTCTGGGCATCAGAAATACTGTGTCAGCAGCTATTGCAGGGCAGGCATGAGATATGGGGAGGCAAGTGCTCTGGCCCAGCTCCTGCAGCATCAGTTAGTGGGGATGATGAATGGTTGTGACAAGGTCACAGTCTCAGCCATTTGTCCATCTCTTTCTTGGGTGCCATTGGTGATCTGGGAATAAGAGGGGTGATCCCCAGGCTTCTGTGGGGCTGAGGACTCTCAGTGAGGGCTGACATCTAGCTTGCTTTCCATTTTCATATGATACGCTTCAGTCTTCTTTTTCCAACTAGAGAAAAATGTCTTTTTCAAACTTCACCTACTCCAAAGCTTTTCTTCCCAGTTTATCCAGTATATGCCTGTATTTTCTCTTACAGCCCACCCAAACCCCCAAAATACAATCAATGTGTAGTGACTTTTATTTCTATTTTGTCTTTATTTTCAGATGCTCATGGGATGGACCTATTTGCTGTAGCCGTCCATGAGTTTGGTCATGCCATTGGCTTGACCCACATTGCTGCCGTAGAGTCTATCATGAGACCCTACTACCAAGGTCCAGTGGGGGATCCTCTGAAGTATGACCTACCTTATGAGGACAAAGTCCGAATATGGCAACTCTATGGTAAGTTTGTGCCCCTCACCCAGCTCTGACCCATTTCTGCCATGGGGCTCACTGTTTTCTGGGGTGAGTGGAGCTGCAGGGGAGGATGGTGTACCCCTCTACTGCTTTTGTCTTTACACACAGGGGTCAGGGAATCTGTGTCTCCCACAGCCAAGCCTGAAATAAGCAAAACTGATGACCATCCTGTCCTGCCAGAGCTGCCAGAGAACCGCTCCACTGTCCCGTAAGTCAAGTTTGTTCCTTTTCAGCTGTCACTGATGTTAATGCAGAGGACGTCTAGTAGTGAAGCTCCATTCAAGCATCAGTATCTTGCCTGCTCATTCTGGCTTTGGTATTTCCCTCTGGAACTCTTGTCTTCTGCAAAACACACATATACAGAAGTGCCCCTTCTTCCTCACATCTCCTCATCATCTCCTGCATATGCTGTAGCTTTTTTCAAGCAATATGGGTAAAGACTGTCCAGCCAGCCCACAACTGAAGTGGTTAAGAGCAGGAACAGGTGATAGGTGCTGTTTGTCTCTTAGCAAAGTTTTATCATTCAAGGCACATCCAGAAATTCTGTATCATCTTGGAAAGCTTTGCATTTCCCTAAGACTTGAAATTTTACTTGTGTTAATGGAAATTTGTCCCCGTCACCCTTAGGTGAACTCATCCTTGCTAGAATTTTAATCGAACTTCCTCTGCAGTATCCTGATTTGTGCAAGCATAACTTACCTAAATCTTTCCACGGTGAGCAGCTCCCTAATGTACCTGTGGGGGTGAGTAGCAGAACAAGTGGACCGATAGCCTGACTCCAGCGCAGGCTGGAGGCAAAGGACAGCTTACACTGAGTGTCAATCAAGCAACCAGCGTGCCCTCATTAAGGGAGGTTCTGGATCTAGCTCATTAATAAACGTTGAAGTTACCAAATTATTTTACTACCAGGGCAGCAGGACAGCTAAAAGAGGAAGGAACACTGAACAAAAAGGCAGGAGTTCATGGTCACCCATATTTTTGCCAGATACCAGCAGTGGCCCAGGAGAGCAGTAGAGATGGAGCCAGGTCACCTTCACCTCCTGATCTGACCTCATCTGGGATTTGACTTTGAGGAAGTCACTTTATTTCTCTGTGCCTCAATGGCCCATCTGCAGAGGGGAGATAACAGCACTGAAGCAGGAACAGCCAGATTCTTCTTGGTCCCATTACTGTAGGAATAATATAATCCCGGAAAAATATTCCTGTGCTGTAGTTACTTTTCCCACCTTCTTCACCCCACTTTGCCCTGTTTGGTGCGATGCCCACAGTAGAGAGGTGCTCAGCACCTGCTATCAGTGGAGGTGTCCCAGCTTCCAGGAGTTGCAGAAAGACTGAGGGTTCTAAGGAACCCTTTTCCTTGAACATACTGAATGCCATTAGTTATCTTTCTTCCCACATAGCTTCTAATGGAGCTTGTCCACCAGGCTCTGTATGGCTGTGTTTTGACCTAGAGAAGAGGGTGTTTCTCCCTGCTGCTGTAGGAGACCATCATCTCCCACCAGCAGCAGAAGGAGCCAGACCTTTCATCCTGCTCTGTGTGTCACTGGCAGAGTGGATGGGATTCACCTCCACATCTGTTGTTTTGTGCCCAAAGAGAGCTCTAAAGGCAGTGCTGGCAGCCCAGCACAACTCTTCTATTAGCAAATTAGATTTATGCTTCCCTGTCACTCACAGCAGCTTTTCTGTGCATGTTCCCAGCATCCTGTCCTTGTCCTCCATCAATTATCATTTCCCACATGGGCTTCATAGTGCTTTCAGTCCTTCATACTCTGTGCCTTTCCCACCCACCTTGTTAAATGCAGCTCAGTATCTCAGGTGTGACTTGCCAGTTGGCTTTCACCACATACCACATGGCATTATCTTGTATGTGGCATCATCTCCCTGTATTTGGTCTCGCCTGCTTTCTGCTTTGCAGCTCCATCACCTTGCAGTGGCATTTTGGAGCTCAGCCTCAGAGCAGCAACATCCCCAGCTACTGGAGTGAGATGCTGCTTGGCTCTCATCCACCATTTGTCCTGCTGCCCAGGAGCAGCCGGCTAAGCTGTGCTGTGCCACTGTGGAGCAGCAAGCCAGCTCTGTCCTCACCAGTTACACCAGCTGGTAGATGTAGAGCATGTCCCCACTTGACTCCCAGCAGTGGTCTCCAGTGTCCCAGAGAGCACGTCTGCCACAAAGCTGTCTTCAGGCTGAGGGCTGCCCGAGCTCGCCTTGGAAATCCCCACGCATGTGGCTGGGTTTGAGTGTGAGGAATGACAGATAGTAGCCTGTGGTCTTCTGCTGGGGACTCTGGGGACAAGGGAGATGTGGTCCATGGGACACGGGACACCAGGGAGGACATGGCCCCTTGCTACCCACCTGGGCTGTGCTCACCTGGCCATCTCTCCACAGGCTCAGGCGAGACGTGCCTAACAGATGCAACACTCACTTTGACGCAGTGGCCCAGATCAGAGGAGAGGCTTTCTTCTTCAAAGGTAAGTGCCTGCTGCCAATGGTCTTGGCATGCATTGCCCTGTGGTGACGTTGGTGTGACAGTGCAATGCTGCAGCAGCAGTGCTGGACAGGCTGGGGATGAGGATAAGGATAATGGAGGCTGGAGATGAGGATAAGCTGGCTCGGGGTTTGTAGGCTGCGGTGTCTGCAGATCCAGGGAGGTGTCTCACATGCTGCCGACTCCTCCTGACTCAAAATGAAAGGGCTTAGACCTTTAATCAGCCCACTAAGGATGATAAGGAAATTTTAACCTCCCTGTGAATCCTGCCTTTGGTGCAGAAGGAAACTACCCACTTGTGCCCTGTCTGTCATACCTGCGCTGGCGGAGGTGCCCACATGGCCCATGGCTGGGGACACACAGTGGCATTACTGTAGGAGAGGCCAAATGAGGACTGAGGAGGAGGAGGAGGGGTGTGCTAGAGGTATCTGAAAGACTGAGGGTGGATTTCAAGGTTGCTTTGCTGCAGTTGCACACCTGCTGAGACCACCACTGGCAAAGGGTTGAAATGTTGAAAGCACTGGGGTTTCTCTCCTTGTCACAGATGAGCCCAGGGCATGCTGAAGTCCAGATACTTATCTACTACAGATAAGAAATTATGTCGAGCTGTGTTTCTTGTTAAAAAAGTGAAAATCTGGCTTTATCTAGTGCCTTGCTAATTAGAGATGCAGGGATCATCTTTATTTAATTATATGTGTTTCCATCGATGTACAATGGCCACCGAATTTGAATCCTATTTTTTTTAATGTTCTTAAAAAGAATCTATAATTATGGCAATCCCTACCACATTTGAATGTATTATTCATTTGTGGGTTTCAGTCAGATAGAGCCAATATGCAAACTGGAGCAGAAGAACAAGAATATGATATAAATCCTTATAATTAGAATAAAACTCCCTTTCTGCAGATGTTTAAGTGTTAGAGTTTTGCCTCCTGCATTATTAGGCTAAGATCCAATTTCCATAAAATTTTTAAAGACAGTGTCACAATCTGCTGGCTCTGGAGGAAGGGCTGAGTGTCGGGAATACAAAGCTGAAGACACATCTTTGGTTTCTGTTGCTTATCCCCCTCTTGGGAATCCATGCAAGAGCAGATGTAAATAACATGCAATATTTTTTAACGGGCAGTAACAAATATGAGACAAAGTTGAGAGCTGGCTCTTAGTCATCTTGCTCCGGCTTAGATCTCACTGTGTGGAGCTCTCCAGGGAAAACACAAAGCCTGCTGCAAAAATTTGGACTGAAAATCTTAGAGCCAGTGCAGAGAGTTGGGGTTTGAGTTACCTCTAAAATCATCATCAAGACTCCTTGAGAAATCTCATGTAAGGCTTCTTCAGCAGGAGGTTTGGCATCCTTCCCACAGAGGACAAACCCGTTTCCTTTTCCATTACCCAAAATATTCCAGAAATATCCTGAGTGCCACTCTTTTCTAGCTGGTGCAGTGTTGCTGCAGGTGCTGGAAGTGTGTTTGCTCACGCCACCAGGACATTCAGCCCTGGGAGCACTGCAGGACTGAGGTCCCCGGCTCATCCTACACCTCTAGATGGTACCAAATTCTTTAACTGTGCCTCCTTTCCCTCCTCAACTCCTTCCAGATATATTAATGTAGTTTCTTCCTCCCTGTTCTTCACTGAAAAAGCCTCTCAGGTATTTCTGTGTTTCAGCAAAACACCATGCACATTTCTAATTAGGAAGGCAGCTGGGCACCCTGTGTGCAGGAAGCTGCAGGTGCTCCTGGAGAGGTGAAATAGGGATGTTTCTTCGGAGGCTCTCGCTAAAGGCTGCTGGTGCCTGGTGTAGCTTTAGCCGGCTCCCTTGCAGAGCAGGGAGGGAGGAGAAGAAAGGTTCCTCTCACCTGCTCTGGCTTCAGCAGTGCAGCTTCACACCACAGCTGGGAGTATAACAGCTCCAGTGCAATGTCTGGAGGATTATTTTGGTCCCAAAAAGGGGACTTCTTCTAATGGCTGCCAGAAATAGACAGTACTAGCAGCTGCTGGTGGAAAGCAGGATTCCTCTAATGCATAGCTCCCGTCTCATGCGCTTTGCTTTCTGCTGCTGCCGCATGCCCGGTGCTCATCTCCCCTGGTGAAGGTGGGTTGCGGTGTGGTTCAGTAATGTCCAGTCTGTTCCTCCAGGCAAGTACTTCTGGAGACTGACTCGCAATAAGCACTTGGTCTCCCTCCAGCCGGCTCAGATCCACCGTTTCTGGCGGGGCTTGCCACTCAACCTGGACAGCCTGGACGCCGTCTACGAGAGAACCAGCGACCACAAGATTGTCTTCTTCAAAGGTGAGAGCAGGCATGGTGCTGGAAGTAGCACGTGTGTCTCACTGGTGTAGAGCCCAGTGCCAAGGTACTTCGGCAGCATTTTGACCTCACCTGTATGCAGGAGACACTAACATCAGATGTTGAGTTTCTCCCAGGGCAGGTCTAAGACCTGTCCATGAGCAAGGCCAGGAGAAACCAGGTCATAGGGATGGCAGACAAAAAGCAGCAGTTGTGCTCCCCAGAAAATGAGGGAAATGTTATTGAAGAGAAACTTCAGCCAAATGTAACTGAAATCTTAGCTTTTCAAGAATGAAATAAAAGCAGGAACCACCCACGCACACACTTTACAGGTTTTGTGTTCTGCCTCTGGCCTTTTCTCTTTTTTGTATTTGTTGCTGAGAAGAGAAGCAGCAGCAGAGGGAACAAAAATGAAACTGAACATCTTGGTTTTGCCAATTATATTTCTGTGACTTTTTTTTTTTAATAGTGGTATAATCCCCTTTTTTTTATTTAAAACAACTCACAAGTTTCTTTCAGAAGAGCTGTAGATAAAAAGATTAGGTTTTGTTTCTTGTACAAATGTCCAGGTCACCCCCAAACTATCTGCCCGTGCTGGCTAGCTGTTATCTGTGTGCTGAACATCACCCAAGCCCCCAGCAGGCACAGGCTCTTGTTTCAAAAAGGTTGTGCACTTGATGATGACATCCCAGCCCACTGTGCTCCCCACCTGGAAATTGCTTTTTGTCTCCTGACTGTTCTGTGCTGAGCATGGTGCAATTATTGGTTTCAGAAGTGCTGAACCCAGCATTCTGAAAGTGGTAACTTGTTTTCAATTCCCCCAGCCTCACTGGAGGAACGGATTATGTGCTCAGAAAAGTGTCTCTAATCGCAGGCAGAGCCCTTCCAGGTTCTCCGCACGCTGAGCACCACTGATCTGCCCCGAGCCCTGCCTCTCCCCGAGGAACAGCGCGCAGAAGGCTCTGCTGCCTGTTTCCAGCTGCCCTCTGGCAGCTCCACTCTGCTCCACTCTGCCTTTCCACTGAGCCGGGGGGAATGGGGCCAGCTGGAGCGTGGCAGCCCTTGCACCAGGCACCAGAGCCTCCCAGCCAGGTCTGCAGACCACAGTGGAACTCACTCAATTCCTTCCCTTTTCCCTTCTCTCCCTGCTGAGGACAGATGGCCACCCAGCAGCTCAGGGCCAGGATCTCCTCCTGGCTGCTTGTGAGGCCAGAATTACAGCTGTGCCACAGCTGGGGCCTTGCCACTGCAAGGTACAGCACTCTGTGGTCACGCATGATGTGTGTGTTAGTCCTGCCAGGCTGCTAAGATTAAACTCAAGATTTTCTTTCTGGCTATAAAATACTATCTCATTCTCCCTCCCATTGCTGTTTCACTGATCCCTGGACAGAAACCAAAGCACACAAATTACCCCAGCCTCTAAGGCCCTGCTGCTGATACATGGGTGTGTATTTAAGTGCCTCTTCTGATTTTCTAGAAAACCATGGGAGCAAAAAGCCTGATCTTTAAAATAGTTTGTGTGATACCTAAAAGGACATTGCAGTTTCCCAAAGAGACAAGGTACAAACAGAAGGACTGTCCTAGGGACTAGAGGATTATGTAGGAATTGAGAGATCTGGGTTCCTTTTTTGCCACAGACCAGGGGCAAGTTTTTATCAGGAAAAAAAAAAACGTATTGACAGTTCTCTCCTGCCCAGGATAGGGCTGGTAGAGGTGGCTGTATAGGACACTTGAAGAGCAGCTCACTGCTCAGGTAGTTCTGTTCAACTGTTCAGCCCCTCTGCACCCTTCTTACATCCCCTAAAATCCAGAAGTCCTTCAGCCTGGCTGGCTCTAAAAAGTGTGGCAATGTATCTTTCAAAGTGGGACTACACTTTGCTTCTCAGGGGTTGAATAGCAGGCAGCAAGTGCTCAATCTGCCCACAAAAGCTGCATGTAACTTTCTGTTTCTTGCAGTTGGGTATCAGTCAGAAATCAAAGGGGCAGAAAATCAAATGCTACAATTAAATACATAGAAGTGACAACAATACTAGTGCTGTTGGCATGTTCATATTCTGGGACCATTACTCCTGCAGCCATTCAGGAGCAAAGTAGGGCTATGGTCCATGGAGAGCCTAACACAAAGAACCACAACTATTCAAAGATTGAGGTTTCCCACCAGGCTGCTGCCTTCCTGTCCCCATCCTGAGCCAAGACCTCAGTCCTGAGGAATGTCACAGCAACAGATGATGAAACATCAGCTCATCTGTAGGGGAATGCTGGTTTTGGCTGTGAAATAGATGTGATTTTACTCCGTGCTTCTTTCGTTTCCACAGGAGACAGATACTGGGTCTTCAAAGACAATAATGTGGAGGAAGGATACCCACGGCCGATCTCAGACTTCGGTCTGCCACTGGGAGGAATTGATGCCGCTTTCTCCTGGGCCCACAATGACAAGACTTATTTCTTTAAGGACAATCTCTACTGGTGCTATGATGACCATGAGCGGAGGATGGATCCTGGGTACCCTTCAGAGACTATCCTATGGAAGGGAATACCAAGCCCTTTAGATGATGCCATGAGGTGGTCAGATGGTGAGTCCATATGCCAGTTCAAAAAACACAAGAAAAAAAACACAAGAGTGCTTCATTTGTGCTTGAGCTATAGCCCCTTCTACTGCGCCTGCCGACATAAACTGCTCAGCCCCAGATGGGATGACAGTTCCCAGTGTCTGAAAGCTGAAGAGGGAGGTGGGCTCCCAGCCAGAGCTCCCTGGGCTGCTCGCTAAAAGACTCTGTAATTTCAAGCAGACAACAAAAATATCCTGGGGGCCTAATAATTTGGTTTTATTAAAAGAACACAGTTGATGTTGTTTTGCAGTGATTTTTATCCTAATACATGTTGATTTGCTCCTTGCTGAATTTGTTGTCATTAGATTTTCAGCTAGATAAATGAGGATGTAGACGGAAAATATTTTTAAAGGAGATGTTTCCCCCAGAGTTACAAATTATTTTCTGGGGTTGAGATTTCTCAGTGTTTTCTTCCCCTGAAAAAGATCACAAAAAACTTTGTCAGAGGGGATGTTTACAACCAGCCATTCACTTGTAACAAAGTGGCACTTCCAGGTTTTATTTATCAGCAACCTAATGGTGTAATAGCAAGCATTCAACCAAGCATAGGGGAGGGACATTTCTGGAGGCTTTTCAAGCTGAATTTCCAAAGCTGTTGAGAGCAACTCACTGTTCAGGTGGGTTAGGAGTCCTCCATGAGCATGGGGCCTGCTTAGAGAATTCACAGCCTCCCAGTTCAGAATGGAAATAACTCAAACAAGAGAAGAAGGTTCCCAGGGCCCTGCCGGGTTCAGGTTATTTACCTGAGCCCAGGGATGGCAGCACACACCTCAGGTCATTAACTGGTACATGAGGCCTTCTTCAGCCTTACCATACCCTGTTAGAAAACTATCCACTGATGGCCCCTGAGAGATGCGTATGGTGTGTCCAGCCATGGATTTTCTAGACTTTTTATCCTGCACGCCCTTGGTACTGGACAGATCTGCTCTAGGACCCACCACAGAAGAGGCAAAATCTTCCCACCCGCCTCCCATCTGTCTCAGCTTCTGGCTGGTGTGAGAGATTCCAGCTGGGTGTAGCATCATCTTTTTGAGCATCCCACCAGCAGCCACTGTGCTCCTGCAGTGAGCGAGGTTATTGGCAACGAGCAGTGGTGTCGCATGTGCCTCTGCTCCCTGGGGCTCAGCTGGGGTGGGAGTTCTCTGCTGCTCCTGTGCCCTTTCCACTGGGAGAGTGCCCATCACCACTCATCTTGTCTTTGGGTTTTGGTCTCTTCACAGGTGCAAGTTACTTCTTCAGGGGCAAGGAGTACTGGAAAGTGCTGGACAGTGACCTGGAGGCCCAGCCTGGTTACCCCCAGTCCATCGCTAGAGACTGGCTGGTGTGCAGCGACATGCAGTCTGACTCCCCAGAAGCAGCTGGGAGCAGCAGGACGGGGGCACGCTCCAAACCAGGGCAGCATGACCAGAGCCGCTCAGAAAACGGCTACGAGGTCTGCTCCTGCACCTCGGCCTCCCCATCCCTCCGGGCTTGCCCTCTGCTCGGACTCTCAGCCAGCCTCGTGCTGACAAGCGTGTGGACAGCAACACTGATGTGTGCAGCCCTATGACATCTCATCCCACAGACCAGACAACGCCATGGTGCTCCGGGGAGGGGAGGTGGATACAATCCCATGATGCTAACTGTTGCAAGCAGAACAACATTCCTAGGAACACACCAGTGAAGGGTTTGAATTCTCCATGAGAAATGAACAATTTTTTTTTCTTTTTAATTTTAGCTTAAAGGTCTAATAACAGATTTTGAGTTATGCACCTTCTTATTCTCCCATCTGGTTAAAGATAGAGCAGCCTAACATTGAATTTAGAAATGTTCCATAGAGATATGTTGCTTTGGATGTTTAAACACAGTAAATGAGGGAGGGGGGAGCCACTGTGTTTGAATGGGAGCAGAAGAGATGCTGCTGAGAGAGATGGCAACATCCCAGAGGAAAGACAGCAAGGCTCTAGGCGAGAGGGGTAGTTATGTGCTGACACAATGTACGCATCCTATTGGATGTACTAGGTAGAAAGAAACTTTGACTCCACTAAGATTTACTGCAAGGTGATAATTTTATTGTCAAACCTGCTGTGGTCACTGATGTCTCGGCAACCTGTGTCAGTTTCTACGGGTCAGAAGCACCTTTGCCTTTCAGAAGGCAGTGCAGCTTATCTTTGTATCCGAGTCATTTGAGTTTAACAATTTCTCTAATAAACCTTGGCTGCCTACACTGAGCTCTCCCAGTCCTCTGCCAGACCAAGCCTGCCACCTACAGTAAGGTGCTGCTGCCGAGGCATGGAGCAGCCTCACCTGTACGTGAGGAGCAGCCAAATGAGATGCAGTTACACCCACCACCCCAGCCTAATCCGTACACATGAACTCCTGCGCTTGGAGTTCCTCTTGCAGATTGGTTACTTTTTGGGAGGGATCAAAATGTGTCACGTTTGTTTGTGACTCTCATACCTGGCTGTGCTGTGGAGGATGGGCTGGAGGGATACTGCAGAGTCAGCCTCAGACTCTTCTTGATGCTTCTGCTGGGAGGTCAAATACTGTGTTAGGGTTTTTTTGTTTTTTCCTCACTGTTAATCCACTTTGTGTGGTATAATTTGGGCATCTCAGAGTCATTGAAAATGGTGAGAACCTGTGCTAGGAATATCAATGATAGAGATGTCGGGAAGCACAGGGTCTTCCAACCCACTGTTGTCAAGCAGTGTTAAATGAGAGAAATGGGCAACACCAGCTGGGACACACTGCTCTTCTCTGCCCTGCTCTGTAAATCTCACACAGAAATGCCTCTTGCTGCCCCTGCCAGGGCCAGCTCCTGGTGGAGACCCAGCAGCAGGCAGGGAGCCGCAAGCATGTCACCTTGAGACCCAAGGCTGCTCCACTGGCCCTGGTGCCATGGGGCATAACACAAAGCCCTCCGTGGCACGGCAGGAAGGTCAGGAGAAGTGCGGAGTTGCCTCCTGATAGAAAAAAAGGAGTCACCTTGAGTTTCCCTCTCTGCTATTTGCATTTTTAAATAGTCCAAATCATTCACAGGGTGTAGCTATTTTCAGGATGATGTGCTGCACTGTGATTTTATGGGGCATGAGTCAATGGAAACTTCCCCATTAAACCATTAAATATCCTTTAAAATAAAAATTACAAAAAACCTCACCCAGAGAAGCCCCCTGTGCTGAGTAAAGCTGACTCTGGTGTTCCCCCTGTATCAGTCTTGCTCTGCTCAGAGCAGCCACCCATCCCACCTCTGCCTGCCAGGCCGAGCAGAGGCGGGAGGGGCAGGGTGGCGGGGGCTGCTATCGTGGGAGATGGGATTTTCCTTCCCTTCACAGCGCTTTTCTCCCTCTCCCCTCTGGAGTCAAGACAAGCCTTTCAGTCCTTGCTGGGGTGACAGCAGGTTACAGATTTCTCTTGAAGATGAGACCAGGTAGGAGCACAGCTTCTAGGGGAAGACACCCTCTATATTTTTCTTCCTCTATTTTTATTTTGTGTGTGTGTGTGTGTGTGTCTTCCTCTAAAAAAATAAAAAAAACAAACTATCTAGAAGCTGCACCTGAAGGATCAGAGGAGGCAGGGACATGGCTATCTCTATTTCCACGGCTTCTCCAGCCCAAACCAGGAGCCTGTTGTGGTGAGATAGCCCCACAATTGCGCTGATGTGGTCACAGTGCTGCTGGGACCCACGGTAACAAGATAGCAGGTTAAACTAAGTTTATTTGACGTGGGGGACTGAGATTGATAAATAACGCCTGTGGAAAGGCTTTCACAACACCCTTCTCTACTTCAAGTTACGCATTTTGATGATCAGAAATGGAGCAGGAACTGGACCTCTGCTGCTGCTGGACAACCCCCAGGGAGAAACACTGCTGTCTCCTCCCGGCATGTGGCTTGCTTGGCTGTCCCCCAGGCCACCAGCAAAGCTTCCCTGCCATTGCTGTCAGCTCGAGCTTCCCTGGGGTGGAAATGGGAGCCAAAGCATTTCCCATTGAGGTCACTGGTTCAGTGCAGGGTTGGCTGTGCTGAGGCATCGGAAGCAAATGTCCACAGCACAAAGACACCACTATAGTCAGCGTGCTGGTGCTTGGGGTGCTGCACTGTTCTCCCATGGGGACACAGCAGTTCTGTCTGCGTGAAGCAGGCTGGATTCACCTTACAGACCCAAAACAGAGCACACCCTGTGCCCAGCGGAGTTGGGGGCTCTGCACACCCATGGAGGGGGCATCAGCCTCTGCAGCCACCCCGCTGGGCGTGGTGTACTCAGAAATGCCGGCCAGTTACAACCCCCTTTGCAGATGGGTCGTAGGGTAGAGGCAATAGGTGCGAATCACCGCGCGAACCTCACGCAGGGACCTCACTGTCCTGGGTGTTCCTCCCAAGCCGGGCCGGCCGCCTGGTGTTCTGGGTCTGGGGAGGCCGGGCGCTGTCCCTGAGAGGGGCTGAGCCAGTAAGGCCGAAGCTGTGAGCGGACGGGGGGGGCTGCAGAGCCCTCCCCGGGGACTCAGGGGAGCCCGGGGGCGCAGGCGAGCGGCAGCGTGGGTGTCCCGGGTGCGGCCGAGGGGAACAGCGGAGACAGCCGCGGGCCCGGCCCCGGGCTGCGCTCGGTCCAGCCGCGGGCCGGGCTCCAGGGAGCGCTCTCGCCAGCCGCACAGCCGGGCTTCCCACAGCTTAGAAATAGGAATGTAACGTAACTGCCGTCTCTCCGCTCCAAATCGCTGCTGATGCTCTGCTGCCGGGCTCCCTGGTACCGTCACTGTGCCCATATTCCTCCAGTCCGACCCTGAGTTCCTGGGCCGTCTCCCCTCCACAGCAACATAGGATCACGGAATGGTTTGGGCTGGAAGGGACCTTACAGATCACCTAGTTCCACCCCCCCTGCCCTGGGCAGAGACACCTTCCACTAGACCAGGTTACTCACAGGCCTATCCAGCCTGGCCATGAATACTTCAAGGGAGGGGGTATCCACAGCTTCTCTTGGCAACAGCATCCTTAGCTGGAAAAGCCACCTCCACCCTCTGAAAAAAATAATCAGAGCATCATATTCCTGTTGCATATTGCCTAGTCTGGATATTTACTGTTTAAATTGTTACGGGGTTTTGTGAGATCATTTCAGCATTGAAATACCTCTCCTATGTAATAAGAGGGATGGGAATTTGAAGGAGGGGCACTGGCCATCTGAACCCAGGAGTATTTAAAGATGAAAATCTGAGTTTATGGCAGCTATTCCTGCTGGGGCTGGCTCCAAGGTCCTAGTCAAGTTTTTTTGCTAGCTCTGACTCCAACCCATCCTCAGCTCAAAGCTTTTTTTTCTGTATTGGTACCACAAAGAAAAGCAGAAGGGAAAAAAAAAAAAAAAAAAAAAAAAAAAAAGTGGGCAGGACCAGATTTCAACTGACAGCCATTACAATGCCTGGATTTAAAAAAATAAATAAATTTGTAAGTCATCTCAGTAAAGACCTGGGACTTAACAGCTTGAGAAACACAATAAAGTTAGAGAAGAGACTCATCTTCACATGCTGATTCAAATCATAAACAGGCGTGTGTGCTATAAAAGGTTCCTGCCTCCCAGAGTCCACTGATAGCTGAGGGGAAGATCCTCAGCCCTTACCCCAGATGACATTTCTAAAATGGGACTTTCTACTTTATTAAGAATGACATTTCCCTCCTCAGCCTGCAATTTAATCAGTGGCTGTGTGTCAGGAGAGCAGGTGGTGGGGCTCAGCCCCAAAGCTCAGGTGGAGCTGCTCTGGATGATGTCCTATATCAGCAGGTGGGTAGGTAGTCCTCAACCCTTTCTGCCTTGCTGCAGCTCCTGAAGGTGGAGCTGTCTTTTGCTTCTTGCACGGCAGTCTGTGAGAGGACAAATACCAGAGCTGCTTCTTAGCTGTGCCACCTTGTTTTTTCCATCCCCTCTGCCAGGTGAGCATGGTGTACAAGCCAGGGCTGAGCCTGTTGCTGCTGTAAGCAGCAGAAGCAAGACCAGAGGGTGTTTTGTCCAGGGGGAGGGGGCTTGTCCTAGCTCTTTGTGTCCCAGAAGTTCCTAGTAAGCTTGATGCTGTGGATCACTTACTTGCTTTTCTCTGAAATTTCTAGACAAGGGGGAGTTGGCTGGCCTTGTGGGCTGGAACAGGCCAGGGGAGGGACATGGGACAGCCAAAACCAGGGGGTACATAGCTGAGTAATAGTCTATAAGAAGACCAGCTTGGGCTAAGAATAGGAGAGGGCATTAAAGCTCGATGGTATGTGGAGGATTGCTGTAGGCATGTGCTAGAGCTGTAAATGGGGAAGCAGAGGGGCTGTCTCTGCATCTCCTGTAGTGCAAGTGATTATTGACATTGTGGCACTAACAAAATTCTTACAGGAGCTGCCAGAGCAGCTTCCTGTCCTCCACCCAAAATTTCTGATCCCTGGTTTAAAAAAAAAAAAAATAATCCCAAACCTCTGGGATTTATGATCCTGTCAGCAGTGAAATTCTAGCTCAGCACTAGGTTGCCAGCTCAAGTGCGCTTATTTCTCAATGGTATGGAAGGATCTGGGTATCGGTTTTGTTATTTGTTTGGGTTTGTTTTGCCAGGCCTGGCTTTTACTAGGACAGTGATCCGAGCAGCTTTCAGCAAGCAGAGCTGGGTGGGGGAAGAGCTGAACTGACAACAGGGTTGCTTTGTAGAGGTGAGGACAAGACTTCACAAGCTTCCCAATGAACTGTGTCAAGATTTATGGGCTATGCTGCTTGGGTTGTGACAACTCGTCTTTGGGCTTCATGTGAGGAAGGACACATCCTGGGGAGAGGCCTTCCCACCCCACCTCTGATAAGCCAAACCAAGTCAATGTGTTGTGCAGCTGGAAACCTTAGGAGCAAGAGGGTCTCTTGCTCCAGATCAGATGTTTGGTCTCTTCCTCTCTGTCAAGACCAGAAGAGGGTTTTGGGGGAGCACAGGTGATGACTGTGGAAGCCTTGTTTTTATGCAGGGTCCCTCCACTACATTTCAAAGGATGGAAATATTTTGCTTCCCACCCCATCTGTACTGCAGAAATAGCCAAACCAGGATGGCCCCAGGCATGCTTTCCCTGCAGAGTAAGGCAGAGGGCTTGGTGGCTGCAGGGAAACTCAGTGACTATCTCCTTCCTCTTCCCAGCCTGAGAAGTTGATGGTTATTCTGAATCTGAAGCTGGGTGTGTATGAGGAATAGAAAATTACGGTGTTGGGTGGCCTTCATGTGTCAACTGTCCAACATCAGCTATCTTAAAGCACTGTGTCCGTCTTGCATCCTGCAACTCCTCTACTTCTGGGGACTCGCCCTGCTCCTCCTTGTTTACTTGAATGACAGCTACACACTGCACACATCAGCTCCTGCATGGCAGTAAGGAGGCAGTGCCATGGGCTGGGTTTGCTTGTTTCTGAAGTTGCCAGGTAATGGAGTAACTGTGGCCAATAGGGCTTGTTGTGATGGAACCTGTGTTCCTGCCTTGAAGCCCTGCCTCAGAGCAGAGCTCACAGGGAGGGGTTTCCATGCAAGTGGTGGCAACTCTTTGCCCTGCTTATTTGCATTGCTGTGCTTGAACTTATCTGAAGTGTCATCACTAATGCTCAGCCCAGGCTCTTAACTGCTCTCATTTCCTGAGCATGCAGAAGCAAAGGGCTTGGTGCTTTACGGCAGTTATCTGCTTTCACCCTCCCTTTTCCTGCTGCTGTGTTCATCCTCCTTTTTGCCCTTATCTGCTGCCATGAAGTTCTCCCTCTCCATTGAAAAAATGCACAGATCGGGCTGGAGTTGATGGTCTCTTAGGAAAGAAGATTCTGGAGCTCTGCAGGCACTAGTGGTTAGAGAACTTCTCTTATCTCTGTGTAATGGATGACCACCTACGAGACAATAGCATGACCTCAGCCCAGGGCCATGAGGATCAGAAATACCACATCATATCTGGTGATTCTCCACTAATCTGACCTGGGAATAGGAAGCTGGGAGAAATTTGGACTGGAGTGACCTGGGAAGATCTATGGAGGGGAGATTTATGTGATGGCATTTGACAGATGTCTGTGGTGCTGCTTTAAAGTATCTGTCCATATGTGCCTGCTGGGCCTCAGCAGAGTTCCCAGACTACAAGGAAAAGGTGTGTAAGGAGACCCTGAAGAAGTGGGGCACTTTTGCTTTAACTCTAGTTGTTCAACTGGCTCTTTCTCCTTCAGTACGCCTGCAAGCAAATTCCTGCTGTTCCCAGCACTGTGCCTCAAATTTTGCTTCTCAGGGAGGGTAGACCATATTTAGCACTCGGCAAGAGGTTTCACAGCACTTCCATGCCCAATCTCCCTCATATACTCTCATCTGTCATGGTGGATGGGGGGGGGGACGACGACTCTAAGATGTCTTTGTCAGCATGAGTGAAGCTTGCAGTAGGTCTTGTCCAGAAACCGGACACGGCTCCTATTCTAGTATCATGAAAAACACAATGCCTTGTGTAGGTTGTTGAGCCCCCTACTGAGAAAGGGGGCTGACTCTGGACAGAGTAGCTTCTCAGGAATTTACTTCATCTCTGTTGGCTCTGTAAGTTTCATGATCATGTACAACTAGTATAAACAAGTGAGATCAGAACCCCCCCCCCTAAGCAAAAGTCATGCTCAGGCGAGTAGAGCTTTGCAGGGCCCATGCTAATCCTATTCTGCAAAACACATGCCAAACACTTGGCACCTCTTGTATTTATAGGAATGAAGTCATGTCCTGACTGGCCTCCCTCTGCTTTGCGGGGTACTGATGGGTCCTACCTCTCAAAGCTCTTCTCCCTGCAAGCCTGCCAGGCTGCCTTAGGAAGCCTGTCTCTAAATAGCTTCATTCTGGCAGCATGAGGCAGTGGAGCTGGACTGTTATTCTTAACCCTTGGGTCAAGCAAGGTAGCAGTGATGTAATGGAAGAACTGCACGCCCTGTCACAGCAGCTCTGAAGTACGGCTCATCAGTCATCTGTCCCACTGATCTGTTTTGAACCATGGTGTTCTGTTTGTTGCTGTGAAGGGGCATGGCCCCAGTGTTTCTTTTCTACTGGTCTTCCACTGGCACAAGCTGTTTCTCATTAGCAGAGTAAAATGCTCTTCTCTGTACTGTTTATTTACTGTTGTCCACCCTACTGGGAGCCAGTGCTGGCTGCCTTGCCTCCCACGTTACCAGTAGTGCAGGGCTTTGTGCTTTGCTCTGTTCTAACCACCCCTTTGGTGTGGGCAAGAAGAGGTGACGGTAGCTGTGAGCCATCACCTCTACAGAAGCTGGGCAAAGCCAATCAGGGATAGTGTGTCTCCTTCCGTGAGTATTTGAAGATTGATACAGGCTGACTCAGCAAGTGCTCATCAGGAGATGTTGATCTCTTAGTAATTCCTGTCTCCTTGTGTCCCAACAGGAGGCTGCCAAGGGAAATGGGTTTGACAAATATCTGAAGAGGCTGCTTTACCAGCTCTTAAGAAATATCCCTCTCTGCTGTGCTCCCAAAGCATGGGAAGTGGTCTTATGCTATCCTGAGCCTTGCAAACATAGTTGAGGTGTTTGGTTTTAATTCAACTCTGCTTCCTACTTGCTTGTCCATGTCGCTAAGAGTGAGCAAACAAATATGTGCCAACAGACTCCACCAAAAGGCATAGCTCTGTGCCTGCCTGTCCTTGTAATGTGTGTGTGTTTATGCATGTGCTATCTTCAGCTTTATTTGGACTGGGCAGGTGTTCCAAGTGGAGTTCCTGGGCTGTAATCTTGTTGCAGATAGAGAGAAAGTGTAGCGTTGTTCTCTGTCCAGTCTTGGGACTCTCACCTCACTTGAACCTGGTTTCTGAAGCATATTGGCATAGATGGATGTGAAGAGCTTTGAAAAATGTTAAGAAATAATTCAAACATGTATCAGCGAATATCCATCACTGCACTGAACTGAAGGCTGATATTTTGGGTTGCTGTTCCCAGTCCTGCAGAAGCAGCTGAGCTGCAGTAGGACAGGCTTGTGCAGCAGATATGTCCCACTGAGCCCATCTTTATGGGCAGAACAGCAAAGACAGTGTTGCTATTGGACTTTCTCCTTCACTTCTTTCCTCTTGAAGCCATCAGTGTGAGCAGATCTTTTTGGGTTTTTGTTTGTTTGGGTTTTTTTTAAGGTCAGAATAAAAGCCTAAATAAAGTATTTACCAAACCATGGTGAATTAGAACAGGGTAAGCAGTAGAAGAAATACTAGAAGTTAATTCTAATCTTGCCACTTATATTGATTACAAGTTATGTCACCAGGGACACACTCCAAACTGTAGACGAGCAGCCCCTTGTGATCAGTGGTGAAATCCAGCACCAGGAGGGAGAGTGCAGCAGCACCCAGCTGGGGAGACAGTGCCTCACTGGTGCTCCTTGGCAAAATCCTGGTCGTTCACCTCTGTGGTGGGTGTTTGACTCAAAGGCTGTCTTCTGAATCCTTTGCTTCTCTCTTTGGGCTGTGAGCCAGAGAATCAGGCCTATCAACTGACAGGCCATTTTTTTTTTCCACAGGCTGTTTAAATTGCACCAGTGCTATCAGTGAAACCAAGTCTGCTCATGGCCTCTTGGTCTGCAGGAGGTGGAGACCTCTGATCTCCTGCTCCTGTGTGGAACAACTGTGTGGTCATGCAGCTGGGGTCACTGAAATTTCCAGTAGTCCTGCCCTCACCCTGGAATAAGGACAAGAAAATGCCATTATTTCTGAAGGGCACTATTTGTCTGGTTATATTCCAGTCAAGTGGGATGTGACCAGGCTGGAGCAGTTTTGAGGAAGTTCCAGATTTGGACCACCTGGACTTCTGCTCAGATCTGGGGGCTTTTTTTATGGTTGGTTTGGTTCTGCTCATACCCCCCAGAGCTGGAGGTTTTACCCACTGGAGTTTCTGCCCTGTGCTGCTCTTCATAATTTACAGCTGTTCTTGATCTATACCTTGATAAGGCTCTGGGAACCAACTTTCCCTGCCTTGATAAAACTACCCTTTCTGGTGCTCCAGCCCTGCACACGTGGGCATGGCCCTGGGAACAGCATCTGCCTCTCCCATGTGCTGGATTTGACTCATACCCAGCTCTGTCTCCATTGCTTCTCCCATTCTAGCAAAAACAAATGCAATTTGCTCGTGTGTACGCTGCAAGAGCCCTGCCAGGAACAAAGAGAAGTTCAAATATTTGTGTTGGGTTGTTACTCTTTCCATTCAGGCGATAAGTGACAGGCTTCAGTGGAGTCTTTTGGTGCCAAGTGCTGGATTTTCACCATCCTGGCTCCAGCTTCACAGCCTCACCAAGGTGAAATGCCTACAATTATCAGTCAGGTTTTAACTTGAGGGGAAATGACTGATGGTGGTTGAAATATGGCCTTTAAATAAAAAGAAAAATAACTTGAAAAAAAATCATCAGACATTCCCTGTGTGAAAGGAGAAGTGTCTGGTCCTTGTGTGCATTTTCACCCAGAACAGTTTTTTCACCATGAGCTCTGGAGCTCTGTTGCCAGTTTCTGCCCTAGTGCCTGGGACACAAGCTGTCAGTCTGCACACAAGTATCTCAGAGCTGCTTTTCTTTGGAAAGTCCCAAGCTCAAAGCCATGTGGAGGCATGAGTTTCTCTGAGACTGGAGCTCTTATTTCCATTTGGCTGAGCTGATGAAGGAGCCAAAGATGTTTGCTAACAAATTAATTCATGAACTCATCTATTTCTCAAGTGTCTGGGAAGCTGTTGTGCTTCAGCACTTGGTAAACCCAGGAAGAGAACGGTGCAACAGCCCCAGGTTTGAGCTAGCTCAGGAAACAAGCTCATTTGGTGCCACTGGGCCTGCTCAAAACTCAGAGCATAAAGTAAAGACATAAACCAGCCTTATGGGATTTCACTGTCAACATTCCAGATCAGTAGCAAAGTGTTGTAGGGAGCACAACCATCCAATGCTCTGGCTACAGCAATACAGAAATGTTACGTAGGTTAAATTTTGCCTTAACACAGAAGGATAAAGTAAGCAGCCATCAGGCCAATCACTGAGATTTTTATTTTTTTTGTCTGTTGTACTAAAACAGATGTTGCAGAAGATACTCATGAATTGAATGTCTGCAGTTTTAAAAAAGAAATCACAAAGAAGTCCACGGTGTTCTGTCTTGTGGGGTCTGCCTGGCTCTGTGCCACTCGTGGCATTAGTTCAAGAGCAGGGCTGCAGGACAGAGGAAGCGATAGCAGATATTTCTGCCCTGGGGCAATTCTCTGCCTGGCTCAGTTCAGAGGGATAGGCATGATGTGCTGACGGTACTCCGGCTGTAAAATGGACTCGGAATGTCTCTAGGGTTGTTGGTTTTCTTAGTAAAATAAGCAAAAGCAGGTTTTGACAATTCTTGGAGAGGAAAAAGAAAAAAAAGTAATCTGTGGCAAGGCTTTATCTCTAACCAGATGACTTTTCTCAGTAGCCCAGGTCTGGAGGCCTCCATGTGCTCTTCATTTTTTTCTTTCTATCCCTTTTTTCTCCCTACCACCTCTACCCACACCCCTTCTTGGTTTCTTTCTCTGTACTGCTTTGCATCTTCCATTGTGCCCAGGAAGTTACAGTGCTGCCAGCTTTTCCTAGCATCAGGCTGGACTGGATAACTACCTGTGCTTGACAAATTCTGATTACCTTCTCAAGTTAATTTGCTATTTTCCATTAGTCCCACCATGAGTTTTCTGTCTCGGGAATTTCTTACCAGGAATTCATTAGCCCTGAAACTTACAGGACTGACTCTTCAGGCTTAAACACTTTAAATTACCTTCTCTTTGTGTTGTACTTTGGAAGGTATCTCTAGTGTTTTATTTTACACAGCAGGCCATACTCTGCTGATATTATAACATGAAGTTAAATCATCTCTACTACAGGTAACTGGAAAACTATCAAAAAATCTCAAGAGATTCAGAAAAATACTAGTGTCAGAGATGAAGATTTTTCTGGCTTCCTTATTTGTCCTATTCAATATACATGGCAGAGGCAAGGAGCACTGTTCGAGTCTGCTTTAGCTGCTGTTTGTATTTCCAAAAAGGATCCATTTTGGCAGGCTCTATAAGCACCCTCCTGCTTCCTTAGGTCACTTCCGAGATCATGTAAGAGCTGAGGAATCTCCCAGTAGCCTGCTTCTCTAAGTGCTCTGTCCTGTTTTGCTTCTAGGCTCAGCCAGATGCTTGACGGTCATGCCTGTTTGGACTGTGATAAAAGTATGTATTAAAATGTAGATATTCCCAGCAGAGAGTAGAAGGTGGGTAGGTGCTATATTGTCCACACTAGAAATGCTTAAATTCAATTTATTAGCATAGCCTGACCCTAACATTCACTGACTGATGCTTTTTAGGAGTGGGTAGCAAAGGGCTAAATCCCTTTTTGCCCTTCAGTCTTTAGCCCAGGCAGTGGGTAGAGGTCAAAGGCACCAGGGCACAAGGAGATAACTTTGCTAAACTTATTTCCCTTTTCAAGATAAATGAAATATAGCTTTATAGCAAACCCTTCACAGAGGCTATGTATGCATTGTTGTCTATTATAAATGCCTGATAACAGTTCTTGCCATCAGCACAAGGAGTACCACTGGAAACTTCCCAGAAAGCACATGTACATAGCAAAACTGTTACAATGAGTTGCTTGATAAGAGGTATTACACTTTAATGAAGTTAGTGGGTAAACAAGCGAAAAGGTCTTGGTTTCTTGGAAAATGGGGAGGGGGAAGTGGATGTTGTGTAAGTCAGCAATGTATAAGCCAGTCATTTTGTGTAGTTACAGAGTAGGTTTAATGCTGGCTTTAATCACGGCACACTGTGAGCCTGGAACATCTTCATTACTTATGTTCTCCTGAAATGGTTCCTCTTTTCCCCCCTGCTAGAAGTAATCACGCAGGTATTCTGGCAGCCTGGTAATCTCGCAGCCCAGTGCTTCTCCATTCCCACTCTCAGCCTCTGGTGGTCCAGTGAGGAGACATTTGCATTGAAATTGCCTAACCTTGGTGAGTCTGTTCTTAAAAGCTAGCAAAGACTTGGCAAGAGCTTTGCTGAAGAAAAGTGATGAACAGCCGCTCTAAATCCCAAGTATGGGGTGCTGTTGGGGACCTATGGGCAGGGATGCTCAGTGACTCGCTGCTGTGATGCAGAGTGATGCTGTTACGTGGCCCATGCCGTGCCGATAGCCAGGGCTGGCAGGACGTTTCCTGTGTGATGCAGACAGTGTACATCTCCTGCATCATGAGGGAGCTGGCTAAACAATTATCAGGAGGACGCTTGATTTGTTGTGTAACAAGAGAACTTCTATGATTCAGGTAAGAGTATGCTTATGTTGCTAAAATGGTATAATTTGCTTCAGGGCCTATTTGTGCATGGTCTTTTCTAACTGAATCCAACCACAAAGAACTCCTCTGATCAAATTAGGCAGGTTGGTTTGATGTGGGTGGGTCTGTGGGTGGCAATTCTCATCCTAGGTGACAGTGCTGCCTTTACAGAATCACAGAATGTTAGGGGTTGGAAGGGACCTCTGAAGATCATCAAGTCCAACCCTCCTGCCAGAGCAGGACCAAAACTAGGGCAGATCACTCAGAAATGCATCCAGGCAGGTCTTTTAAAATCTCCAGAGGAGACTCCACAACCTCTCTGCCTTGCAGTGCCTGGTAATGTCTGTGTTTTGATTTTTCTGGTATGTTTCTTTTTTTCTATATATTTCTTTTGAAGTTGTTGGGGTATTCTATGGAGATATAGGGGACCACTCCTCTGAAGCTCACTGTAAAAGAAGCTAAACCTCCCACGTACAAAGACCTGATCCTCCCAGCTCTTACCCACACACAATGATCAGAATGAATATGCATGTGTGAGAGTAAATGTGTGCATCTTGCTCTGGCTATTGTTTCCTACTCATGTATGGTGGCTTTTTCTACGTCAGAGTCATGGGGACAGATCTTCTGTACCTTACACAACAGCCTGTACCCATACAGGTATCTGCAGACTTTTTTTTTTTTTAACATGGCCTTAATTTGATGTCTGGTGACATATTAACCAGATGCCAGAGTGGTTACACATGTCTTTCAAGCTGATTCTCTTCCTAAGCATGTTGGCTGGCATCAGCCAGCTGCTCTGCTGGCACAAGCCAATGTGATTAGAATTGCTTCATCTGGCTGAGACTCTAGACTCCTGTATGAGTGTGATGTTAAATTGAGGAAGGTTGAGTGTAATCTTAAAACATAGAACCTGAGGACTATGAAGTGCTTGGTGTTTTTCTTGAAAGATGCTATATTAGTTTAAAAGATTAAGGCTGTTGACAGAAAAATCTGATTCTCAGTGTAAACCTTGAGATCTGAAGGAAGATGTGCCAAGCAAATTCTGGTCTTAGGAACTGCAGAATAATGTCATCCAAAAATAAACAAGTTATCTAAGAAACCACGTTCTAGTGTTCCACTCTTTCCCCTAGATGCCATTTCAACTCTAAACTTCTGCCCATTTTTTCTCTCTATCATATGTAGCTTCCGAAGGAGAAAGATCTCTAACATAACTGGTATTGTTGGAATGATACAATATGTATTATTTAAACCAAACTGATTGTGATGTTTTAAATGCAAAATATATTGCTCCCTAGACTTAAGTCTGTAGTATTATGTCCATACAACAAACAGGCCATTAGGATCCTAGGCATGGTAAGGATCAAGCCACAACTGAATGCCAAATTAAAAATAGTGGGACACTTTCTATCCCCTCTAAGTTCCAGAGCAGACAAACTTTCCATGGCCAATCCCTTTGCGGTGTTTTAGGATTGATACCTGTTCAACCAGCAGCATCCCAGGCCTTTCTATGGCCTTTTGATGGCAATCAACCATTGGCCCCACAATGTTTAAGGTATTTCACCCTCTCTACTCTGCAATCCCACTCACCCTATTTTACAGAGAGAACAGAGGTATAGATAGTGGGGATAGAGGGGTTTGTCTGCGCTGTTTAATTTACTGGCGTGATTATCTTCTTGTAGTTGCAGAGGTGCCCAGAGCTCTCCAGGACATGCATTGCAAAGCAGGGAGCATGAATGCACCCAGCACTCTGAAAATGTATGTTTGGACTCCCCTTCCATGGCAGAAGGGGGGCAGTTAACCTTATTTACTATACTTTATCTTGTGGTTTATTTATGGCTACATGTTGGTTTCTGTGTCTTTGTTTGATAAATTTTATTTGCAGTAGAATGGAAGGGATCCACAGTTAAATATAAGCTAGTATTAATAGCTTCTTGCATGTTGTCATGCTTTCTGTAACCAGATTATATTAATGTTGCTTTTCAGGCCTTGAAGCTGCAAAAAATGTCCCATCCTAATTACATAACCTCAGCTGAGGTCCCTTGGTAATAAGTGAATGGATAAAACTCTTCCTTACGAGTTTCTCAAGAGTCAGAAAGAGGATATTGGTATCCTGCTTATTATGCCGGGCTAATTTTAAAAGGCTCTTGTCAACCAACAACCCAATGGCTTTCCTTCCCTCTGGGTTTTGTTAGGTTAATCCATGAGTCATGGAATATTTGACTACAATTTCATGAGTCATGGGAAAGCTTCACAGCCCTCAGTTCTGGATGATCTTGCTGTCCTATACTGCCAGGTCTTCCTGATGTCTGGATATACACTTTGAATGCATCCTGCAACACTTTAGTGTCAATAAAAACAAAATCCTCTCGTGGGACACAGGAGAGTTTACCTGGCCTATTAGCAGAACAGCTCTCACAGCTTGTACTTAGCCCTGGGGAGAGCATTAGCTATGGACAGAGAATTCCTAAATCAGAGTTAGCCTTTTTCCTCCTGCTTTCACTCAGGTATTTGATTCTATTAGTGATTGTTCCTCCTTGCATTTGACAAAGAGCAGATAATAAATGCTGAGATGTGTACATTTCTGATCTTTAATTGGATGTAACCATTACTGTGTTACAGTCACTACCAAAATCAAAGTAGTACAGAAATAATTATGAGAAATTAGGTCTTCAAAGACCTTGCCATTTACAGAGATGCGGGAAAGGAAGAGACAGAAATCTAGGGGAGTTAAGTACCTAAATATGTCTTGGAAATGCACCTCTGATTTGTCAGGCAGGAAGTCAGCAGCTAGAGATCTTCAGTCCTAGCCAAGTGCTTCACCTAAACTGCATTTCTGGGCAATGGCTTTGTTAATTCATGGAGCAGAGAGCTCAGATGGGTGTGGGGCGGGATTAAAAATAGCTCTTATTTCATTATCTCCTTGCCCTTAGATCTTCCTCTTTGCTGTGAGGCAATAAGTGTTGGGGTACAGATGTGGGCAGGTCTACTATCTTAGCAGATCAATGTTCTTTTTTTGTTGTTGTTCTTTTTTTTTCATTAGTTTGAAAACACTAAAGAAACTCTTCTGAGAGTTTCACTGAAAACTCTTCTTCCACATCACTCATTGCTTCAGTGCTGGAGAATTGTCCCTCTGTTTTCCTAGAAATGCACAAGGACAAGGGATCATTGCTTTGGAGTGTTGCAACACGGGTACAGATCCCAGCTGTTGCTGCTGCAAACAGCAAGGGCCAGACTCACTGCAGGGTGCATCTGTGCCCAATTCTACATTTCTGTGAGGCAGCCTGTCCTTGTCAGTTGAAAAAGCTGGCTGATAACAGGTCCAGAGAAAGAGCCTGAGGTTTTTTTTTCCCCAAGAGATCTCTCTTTGTATCTGTAGGAGTGGGTCTGGGATGATTACTCCTAACTCAGACCTTGGAGGTTAACTGCTCATCTTGGGCTTTTTAAAAGTCTCAGCTTCTGCCCAAAACCAGAACACTAAAAACAAACCACAGGCAGGGGCAGAGAGCTGTGCATGACATTGCTTGCTCATCCAAGGCTACGGTTTGACCTTGCCTGTGTTATTCCTACCAGATGTTTGTCCAACCTGTCCCAGAAAGGCTCCAGCAGTGACAGTGCTCTGCTGTGCAGGAAAAGATCTTCACTGCTGCTGAATCCCCTTATGTTTTGTTTGTATCTCCTGTGGACATTCCTCAGTGTTACAGCTGTTATTTACCTATGTTTGTAAATAAAGAAAACTATAATTTCTACTCGGGCTTTACATGGAATGAGTAAGGCCTTGGCTACAGCAATGTCTACTTGAAATTGTATGTGCTACTGGTCTACTTGAAAACACAAACACCTCCAAGCCAGTTAGTCATAAAGAGGAAAGTTTCATTTCCCATCCCTTCCCAAGGTGTAGCTGAAAGCTTGCTGGTTGAAGTCAGCCAGCATAAGTGAGCTGGTCCTAGGTGCAGGGTGCTCCTGGCCATGCCTCCCCTCCCCAGGGGCAGTGGTGCTGAAGCACCAAACCCCAGAAAGAGCCCAGCTGTGAAGAAAATGCCTGAGAATCCCATTTTTAAGCTGTTACAGGTCTTAGAATTCCCAGGTTCATGACAGAGAGGAAGAGGTGACTGTTCCTATACAGCTGCACCCTTCTCTGGCTCTTTGCTGTAATTCAGAAGGGAAAGGGTGTTAAACCTGCTCTCAGATGGACAGATTTTGGTGCAAGAAAAACAATGAGGCCTCTGATTCATAGCAGGACAGATATAGGCTTCTTTGGGAAGTCATTGATGGCTTCTAATATTTTAGCTTCCATAGGTGGTTTTTGTTTTAAGGTTGCTTTTGGGAAGGTGAAAGACACCTGAGGTAGTAAATGTGACTTCACTGTCCACTTGGATTGCTTTGGAAAGACTGCTTGGGCTGACAGGTTCTTTCTGACCATGATTTTTCATCTCTCTCCAGGCGAAGGAGGTGGTCCTTAAACCTGGAGGTTTCCCCTGTATGTGTCATGCCCCCTCCTCAGCTTGTGTTGCCTTCACCCTATCTGGAGAGGACAGGCTGAAGGCTGAGCAACCTTATGGCCTCCTAAAAGTATGACTCTGCAGATGTAAAAGATAAGGGATGTGAGGTGAGCAGTTATTTTTGACAGAGAGGTCACCAAAGCAAGGGTTAGTGCTGAAGCATGTTGCAGCTGCTGCAGAGGATCCTGTTGACTTGAGTGGGCATTGGAGGGGGGTCCCAGAAGACCAAAGCAAGCGCTAAAGCGAGGCCTGTGTCCCCTTCTAACAAACCATGGCTTCACAGGACTGACATGAGGAGCCCCACAGATGGCACAGACCAAGGTGTGTTTGTGGATGTGGAGGGAGGCTGAGGAAGGTGAGCATGGGCCAGAGATGGTATCTTGTAAGGAACTGCATGCTGATGCCTGCTGATTTATGGACAAGCAGTGTTCATTCTGTCAAGAAATAGCTTCCAATTAGCCTGAAAACAGACTGCTCTGGGTGCACTCTTATATATTGGCAAACCTCATTTTAATATAATCAGATGCTTGACAGGCAGGTTAGGTAATGGTCCTTGATGTGAGCACTAACAGATTTGAACACTGAGTACAGCCTTTAGTGCCCAGAGCCCTCTGCCAGCTGCTGAAACACATCTGATATTAAAATGCCAGAGGAACCAAGGAAGCCTCTTGCCAGAGCACCTTGCTGAGTATATTAAAACACCACCTTCAATAATTCATAAAGTCTATTCAGTGAGATGGTGTGTATGTGTGGGGAGAGGGGTAATAAAACATCTCAGATCTGGCCTGCCAGGATAATTCAGTGGCTAGTTAAATCTTTCAGCAGTATTAATCAATAAAGGGGCCCACAGTGTAAATAAATCCAGAATGTAATATGACAGGCCTATGGAAGTGCATGGAAAGGGATTCTGCCTCTCCTGTGCCATGCTGCTCCAGCAACTGGTCTTTGAATAACCTTAATGCCCTAATAGTTTAAACATCTCATCTTTCCAGCTGTGTTATCCCATGTTTTGATGCCATCTAAATGTCTTCAGTTCAGCTGTGCATGAGACTGGTGGGGGGAGCAGGTGGCTGTGAAAGGCAGGGAACAGACTGTAAACTCCATCACTTAATTGAGTGTCTCTAGTTTCAGTGATTGAAAGATGACATTGTGAGTGGAGGATCGCTCCCTTTCTAAGATAAAAGCATTTTACCAGAGTTGGTAAGCTGCAGTTCCTCCTGCAGATTCCTGGTGAGGTATGAACAAATACTCTTGACATAATTTACACCACTGCTGTAAATTTACAGATACTTTTGGGGCTCCAAATTAATCTACTCAACCTCTCAAGGAAGGCAACACAACCTGGCTGTGTTGCAAACTCACCCTGTTGTGATTTTGGTGCAATTCTGCTATAATCTTTGTCTTACCCTTGCTGTAACAGCCAGAATCAAACCTAGTAACAGTCACCTGAAAACAGTATGATTAAAAGATGTCCTTTTAATTTTCCATTAAATTCAGCCTGCAGCTTGCCTTCTAGTCATTAGTACTAGGCTAATATTTACTTTTACCACATACAGATATTTGTAGACCTTCCACATACTTCTTCCACCAAACCGATTTTCAGCCAAGCACTGCATATTTAGTTCCTCCACTCCTTGATGAATCTGGCAAAAATTCCAGCATTCAGGTTAGTGTTGGCTCTGCCCAGATGCTGGAGATTATGCTCAGCTATTAGGATGTTTGTGGAAAACGGACATGCAACTGTCTTAACACGTCTGAATTTGAATCAGATTGTGAATCCGCATAAGTACAGTATCTGCTTTTCATCCAGATGTATTCTGAAACTAAGCCATACCTGAGCTTTTCTCTTGTGCTACTTTATCCATCTTTTTTTGCTATCAAGTACCCAGAATAAGTTTGAAGCATCCATTTCTGTGAAGAAAATTAATTATGCAGCAGTAGCGCTACCTCAGACTGCGTCTATCTACGACAATCTATCTACAACTATCTAGGACTGCACTACAGCTTATGTTAAAGCTCATCTTCAGGCTTAAACGTTCGTTTCACACAAAGTGGAGATGTGTGGACAATTAGAAGGCTCTGTCCACTCAAGTTCATGTGCAATAACTTGTCCAGTCACATCTTGCTCATGTGCCCAAGCCTCATAGTTCGGTATTTCCCTTCCTCCAGAAACAGTGATTTGTTTTCCTGGCCCTTAGCGCATCTCTCTGTGAGGCAACTGCTGTAATAAAAAGATTACACAGAAGGGCCTCGGAGATTCCCTCTGCATCAAGCAGAACTTTGATTTCAAAATAGAAATACATAGCAAGGGAAAGAACCTGTTCTTTGTGATTGTATCTGGCCAAGGATTTCCCCACGCCTCCCCGATACAGTGGCTCAGTTTCGCAGGTGGCTGCAGTGAGGCTTCCGATCTCTCATTGGGCAGTGTGGGGAGCACCAGGATGGAGTTGCTCAACTGGAAAAGCAAAACCATGAGGACCTTGGGAAAGATAGCTGCCTGGCCTACAGAGGATGCTGGCAGTAAGTAGCTAGGCCTCAAGAAACATGTCATGCATCTGACACAGGTTCTTTGGGTTGTGAGAATGCAGGTCTTTGCTATATAGAAGCCAATGTAAAGTGTCCCTTGTCATAGAAGATGTAGTGAAATGTGTCCACCTGGAAGCTGGGTGGATGCTACAGAGGGATGGATATCTTCGAGTACATCATGATGGGATTGAAGTCTCATGTTAGGTGTCCATGGAAGCTCTGGTATCTACAGCAAAGTACAAATAGCAGCAAGCAGATGAGTATGCAGCAGCCCTAGCTCTCTGTAGCATCCACACAGCTTCCAAGTTAGACTTTGCAGTCCCAGAATGAAGTGTGTGTTGCTCCAGGTTACTGGTAAAGCTTGTTTAAAACTAGTGTGGTTGTATCTATATGAGTTTCAGTCACTTATTGAACTACTGGTTGGGTGTATACCTAATTTATTCCATAGGTTGGACTATGTTGAGGACAAGTTAGACCTTAACAGAAATCTTTGTTTTGTCTTTACTATAAATATTTATTCTGAGTTGGCTTGTTCTTGCATAATATTGCCTCCTACTTCTGTGGTTTTAACCAATTCAACAGCATAGATGGTGTCAGAGACAATTACATCATACCTCTGCAGCCCAGAGGTAAGGATGGCACTCTTGGATTCCAGCAGGTAGAAACAGCCATATTTAGGACTATTGATTAAAACATGGTATTGGAAAAGAGTATCATTTGAGTTACCAAGCTATCCATTGTCTGCTGTTTCCCTTCATATGTGAATTAGAAGAAAGAATAAAGTATTACATTAGAAAAAGAATTTCAAGAAAATATTCCAAGCTTTCCCACAGTTGGGTGTATGCTTATATTGTTCTCCACCCATCATAAATCCCAGCAGTAGATCTTCCCCCACTCATGTTTTGCATTAGTAAATTGAACTATACACTCCATCCCCTCAAAGATTAATGCCTCCATCTGAGGAAGTAGTTGAGTACGTGCTGGTGGTAGTACTTTTATCATTAGCAAATGGGAGACTGTGGGAGGAGAACAGAATTGCATTTGTTGGATGTTGGCCTAAACATACTCTCATCGAATTCTGGACATCAGGGAAGAATTGATAGAGCATAAGCATTTAATCAGCAAAACACAGGGAAAAAAAAAAAAATAAAAAAATTGAGGAATCCTACTTTTAATTAACAAGCTTTTCAGCCCTCTTTGTTCCCAACTGAACAAATGTTTTGCTAATACCATGTGTCTGCAGAGTGAACTCCAAAATTCTCCAAACTGTATTTGCTGCCAAGTAGCATTACATTTTGTTAGCTGTCTCTGGGTAAGTTTTTAAACCTCTGTAGAAGTCTGAAATCTTTTCACTAGGCTATTTTTGGAAAATACATTTGAGAGACATTTAACTGCTACAAATGTTAAACTGTCACTTCAAAGAAAGTGTCATGCCTTGTGTGTGCAGGGAATCCACTACAACTCGGTCCTGATCCCTGCAGAGACCTCACAATTCTTATGCTGCTTTGAAGTTCCACGTACTCACCAGAAATCTATCCAGTGAGTTTGCTTAAAAACAAACCAGGTTTGCTTAGAATAAAAATAAAATATCAATAGGGAGGAGGCTGACTTTGCCACCTGGCTCTGTATACAGCTGCATGCCAAAAGCTACCTTAGAACTCACATTTGAGCAAAACTGATTTAAGTTAAACACTTTTTTTTTTTTTTTTCACAGCCAACAACACGTGAAGGAACAAACAAGCACACAGAGTACAGAACAAAGAACATTCATCGCTGTGATATTTTGGCCTCTAATTGAGCAGCAGTCATATCAACTTCCTCCTTCACCCGCCACTAGGACTGAGTGTCTGAGCTAGGAAAGTAAAGGCAGAAACACCTGTGGTCACTAGAGATTTAACCACAGCTCTCGCAAGAGTACATTTGCTAACCATGGTGTCCTGGCTGTTTTCCAGTCAAGAGAGATCCAAGGTTTTGCCTGCCTAGAAATCATCTTAGAAGTTTCAAAACTTTTTTTTTTTCCCCCACTTCCTGCCTTAAACTTTTGCAACTGTTATCCTCTGCATTAGAGATGGTGGCTTTTAACAACTGCTAAAATAAATTCCTCTGTTGTTTGCCAAGTAGCTTGATTTTTTTTTTTTCCCCAAGTTTTGATCTCATTTGCCATTTTTACTGGTTTCTGGGTTAATTTTTGAATTAATCCCTTGTGAACACTGAAAAAAGCCTGAAATTTTAGACCTCATGTATGGCACAGGCCTAGAAGTGAAAAAGAAAACAAGTGATTAACTATATTGTTAGGGGTTTTTTTAAGTCATTTTAAAATTAATTTCTGCTGAAAATACAAAGGTGCTCTAGTCTGGTTTTGGTTTAAAGGCTACTTCAACAGATTATGTTAATTCCCATTATAATACACTTTAATACCCTTATTACTTATACAGTTCCCACCAAGCACTAAATAACTGCTGGGATTTGAGATGCAAATTACTAGCAGACAGGCACTGCTACTTTGGTATTAGCGTTTGGTTTATGCTGTCATTTTTCCACCAAAATGTTAAGTGCAGGGTGGTACCTGAACATGACTTATCTCATAACCAAGGGCAATGGACCACAGGCCAGACATTGTTATCAGGCAGCCACTTCTTTTGTGCAGAAAACAAGGCCTGACACTGTGAGGTGCTGCTTGTTCCTAATTTTTGCTGAGAACAGTGGTAACTGCAGATGCTCAGCAACACAATATTGAACACCGTGATACTGAGCACCCTCCAAACTGCGTATCAGCAGAGCAAGAGCAGTGTTTGGTATTGACACAGGTCAACGCACAGGTCGATACAGCGTAATCATCTAAAAAGCAGACTTCAGAGTGGAACGTGCGAGCAGAGGCGCTGCCCATGACACGCACCATTTTCTCTGCAGCTGGAATACAATGTTCTGCTTTGGACATTTTGATAAGGATGCAGACAAACTGGAACGAGCACGTGAGTGTTCTGGATACCACCAAGGCTGACAGGAGTAGGTCTGAGCAGCCTGGAGCAAGGGATGGGGCAACAGTGTGAGAGGTTCGTGCAACGTAGGGAATGACCTGCGGGCTCACACCCACAGGGCAAAACCTGACGGTTGCTGCACAGCGAGAGATTGATGATGGCCCAAACCAAATAGCAGGCTCAGGCTGGGAAAAGTTTTTCTTTGCAACTGTGAGAGCACATTGAGCTCTGGAGTAAGGTATCTGGAAAGGCTCCTCTGAGGAGAGCTTGATGGAGGTGCCCTCCCTCACTCCCCTGGGTGGAGGTCTGAGGAGCTCCCCTCTGAGAACGCAGGGATGGGTAAGGAGAAGCAATGTGGGAACCAGGACCAGAGCTCATCTGTGAGCTCATCTATGAGCTCTCAAGTCCCCGCCTGGGCCCTGTCACTGATCCTGTGGTGAATTTTTAAAAAAATCACCCCAACCAACCCATTTCTTTAGTTGTCAGAAACATTTCTCCAAGGTTCGGGGGGAACTGGCAGCAGCCCTTCTGCTCCCGCCGAGGAGCGGCGGCCGGCGCTGCGGGGGCAAGGGGGCCCGTGCGCACCGCTGACTCAGGGCCGGCGGCGCCTTTAAACGTGCCGGGCTCGGCCCCCTCCGCCTCAGGTGGCCGCCACCGCCTCCGCGCCTGCCTCCAACACCGCCCCCCCCACCGCACCGGGCACCGCGCTTGCGCCGCGGCCGGCACTCTGCTCTCGGCCGCGCCGCGCTCCGCAGAGCTTTGTGTGGGCCCGGGCGGGTGGCGAGGCCCGGGCTGAGCAGCGGGACCTGCGGGGTGAACCCCCGGCCCCCCTGTGTGCAAACAGTCGGGGGGCGCGGGCGGCTGTTAAGGTGGACTCGCCACTTAAGGTGGACCGTTCTCGTAAGGTGGACTGGGAGTTAAGGTGGATCTCGCTTAAGGTGGACTCACCGCAAAGCCGCGCCTGCGAGGAGGGGAGGGCCGGAGCTCGGCATGGGGAGCCCTGCCTGAAGCGGCCGCCGGGGGAGCCGCGCCGGTCTGTCCTGAGGAGAAGATGGGGAAGGCCCGCTGCTGAGGAGCGAACTTCTTCCCGGCCTCTAACAATGATCAGCTCCCGGCCGCTCTGCAGGAAGAAGCAACCTATGGACGAGGGCGAGGTGGGGGAGAGGAGCCCGGCGCTGAGCTGCCGGGGGGCTGATAGGAGAGAGGCTACTCCCCCCCCCCCTCCCGACAACGGGTCCCCGGCTGCTGGCCGCTCTTCGGGGGGCGGGGGGAGGCGGTGAAGGGGGGGTTGTGTGTGCTCCGTTGTGTTTGGATTGGGAGAGGTTTAATTTTCTTTAAAGGGAGCTCCTTCATCAGCGCCATCCTCCTCCTCCTCCTCGTCCCTTTGCAGCTCTGAAGCCGTCCCGGCCGCAGTCTCCCCGCCGGCCCCGGGGACCCCCCGGCGCAGCGCCATGGAGACGGTGGGAAAGTTTGAATTCAGCAGAAAGGACCTGATCGGGCACGGAGCCTTCGCTGTCGTTTTCAAAGGCAGGCACAAAGAGGTGAAACACCACACGCCCCCCCTGCCCTGTTATGCTGGTTTAGACGGTTGATTTTGACGTTTGGGTTTAATGGTGGGTTAGTTGGTGGTG